>JAJEJO010055304.1:0-38929 GCA_020662805.1 Glaucomys volans | reverse complement strand
TCTTTCTTTCTTTCTTTCTTTCTTTCTTTCTTTCTTTCTTTCTTTCTGTTAAAGATAGCATCTCTTCACTTCTTCTAGCCCATTCTCTTTGGCAGGCCCCCCTTCACTCTCATCTCATCTGTCCTTTAGCTCACTTTCCTTCACATATTCTGAAACCAAAACCTTCTCAGTAGTAAGGTCCAGTCAACATCAGAGCCCTGCCTACGCAATGAGCAAGCCTCTTTATGTAGAAAAGGTAGTTATGTTCTTCTGTCTGACCCCTGAAGTTTTACTTATCTTCTTTTACCTCCAGTGGATTTAAAGGTCATCCTGTCGCCATGGCTCCTGCTGGTTCCATGCAGGCTTGGCAGTACTGAGGTGAGGAGAGGCACCTGTCATCCTTCCGCGGCAAGGCCTGGCATGGATTCCAGGGTCTGCTGCCGAAGGTGTTCCACTGGGCACTGCAGCCGACCACAGAACTGGACATCCCACTATCTGATCTGGTGCTAGAAAATGGAAGTGGGGCAGACTGAAAGGGAAGTTGGGACTTAAGAGTTGACCAAAAAGTGTTAGCATAAATTTGGACTAATAGCATTAATCTGTTTTCAAACCCTAAAACATAAGTTTGAACTAATAGCTGTTGATACTTCTTTCAAACCCTAATTAGCATAATTTGGGACCAGTAGCAGTGACCCAAGTGCTGTAGAAATCCCTAGACTGGTACACTAGGGTGGAGAAAACCTGCTGTCAGGGCCCCTCCTACACTGCAGGAGTTCCGTTCCTCTTTCTATTCTTAAATAAATCCTACTCTTACACTCACTCATCCTGGTCTTGGATTTCATTCTTCCAACTCAGGAGGCAAGAACTCTGAATCAAGTTTCATCTCAAAACCTGGTTATACTATGACTGTGTTCTGAACTAGTGAAGAATCTTCTGTTCAACCTACCCCATTTCCACCAGCATGCTTGTAACCCTTTGTGTCCAATGTAAGCTGTGTTTTATTCTCCAGGACCATTAACATCACTCCACTTGTCAATTCAGTTACTATTACTTTCTGCATCCGCTTTCATTCTTCTGAAGAATTCAATGCAAAAGATATTTTGTTTTGCATTGCTATGCAAAGTAGATGGCTCCACTGAGATTAAAAGAGTGTATAAGTAAGAAATGAAGGTTAAAAGGTTAAGGTTAAAATGAAGGTTAAGTTAAAAGAATTAATAATTCAGATAGAAGGAGCACCACCAACAAAGTCAGAATTGTTGTAGAGTCCACAATGCATTAAAATTCTAGTAGTTAAACAAAGATAAATCTAGGATCATGGATTAAGGCTAAAGAGTATTGAAGGTCTTAACTTTCTCACTAAGTTTAGACTTTATGAACAATGAAAAGGCATCTCAAAATTTGAGAAGGTATGTGACATAATTAAGACCCCAGTCTAAGAAATTAAGTTAACATTTACAACAAACAGATTAGAAAGAGCTTAAATGGAGGCCAGAATTCTACTTTTAGTTGTTTAATCGAGAGGGAGTGTTTATGAGGGCCCTGGCAGTAGGAAGGAGAGTCAGGATGGATGAGAGGCCCTAAGGAAATAAATCGACAGATTTGAAAACAATAAGGAAGAAAATAATTAAAATATAACATTATATTGTTCTGGACCTGAGAAGTAAAGTCCTTTCAAATTCCTTTGGTCTTTGTTCTCTAATACTTTTTCCAAGGAATTTTCATTATGGTCCTTGCCACCAGAAGTCATACAAACTTCCCTACAAAAGGCAAATTGCTATGAAATAGTTCACAATAAAAGGAACCTTAATCTTAGAGCTGGAAAAACCCTAGAGCTCTAGGATAACTTTAAAGAGCTTAACACACCTCTCTTCTTTTGTATTTAATAAAATCCAGGTATAGAAAATTAACAAAGGCCAGGATATGAAACACATGACTACTGTCTTCTGCTCCAGTAACCTTTTAATTCATTTTCCCTATTTCTGTAACTTAAGAATCAACTTCTTAGGAGAAATTAATTAACAGCCAGCCAGTATGAGCAAAACCTAGATACAGAACAAATGATCTGAGAGATGAGAAAGACCTAAGTATGGAGATTCTTAAAGGTGAATAAGAGGAAGGGAAATTAGACGGACAAATATAAACCTATTCAATATGTCACATTGAAACCTTCAGGATGTGCCTGTCAAAATTGTGTCATAACTTCGCCAGCTAATATCTGCTGCTAGAAAGTATTTCTCTAAATCCAATCAAATTCAAGCAATGTAAGTCTTTGGTAATATGGAGAATAATTATTTAATACCCTCTTTAACTTAGTCCTTCAAGTACATTATGAAATATCTTCTTATTCCAAATGGTATTGCCATAATTCATTGATTCTTGTCTTACAAGATGCAGTTTTCTTTATCTTATCTATTTCCTCCATAGTTTTTCAATTTGTTCAATCAAGTGAAAAATTTGTGAGATGTTGTTTAAACAGGGTCTCATCCCTACTGAGAAGAGCTGGCTTATTTCCTGAACTATTTTTGTCTTACATGTAACATGCTAGGAAATTTTTCCAACTAATCATGTTATCTTTGTCCAATTGCATTTTTTCTCTTCACCATATTTATACCTTAGTAAAAATACTAACTTACTCTGAATTATGTTAAGTTCATCATCTTTTTTGCCTTATCCTTTAATTTTGTATCTACAGTTAATTTCTACCTATCGCATGGTAAATGTGTATGTGTGTGTGTGTGTGTATGTTGTGTGTGTGTGTGTGTTTGTGACATGAAACTTGATGCTGGAGCCCTCTACCCACCGCCAACACTCATCCCTTCCAGACACATGTTGGGATGAACTAGAATTCACCTTCTTTGTACTTCAATCTTTATTAGGAAAAATAGGAGAGGGTAGATGAATCTAAAAATTGAAGTTTTTTACATGTCTTTAAAAAGTACCTTCACACAGTCAAGTCAAGATTACAGTTTATACAGAGGTGCTTAAACCTCATTGAAACCACATGGTTACAGTTCATAGTTTCCCCTCTACTTCTATTCCTTCTTTAGGTGCTCTCATGACAAATGACATGTGATTTTTACTCTGATCTGATATCTCCCAAATTTCTACCTCTGGCCTTAACCTCTCCCCTTAATTTCTGACCATGTGCCCATATACCAACTTCGCCATTTCTTTTGTTTGTTTGTTTTTGTTTTGTTGTTGTTGTTGTTGTTGTTGTTTTTGGTACTGGGGATTGAACCCAGGGGCACTCGACTACTGAGCCACATCCCCAGCCCTATTTTGTATTTTATTTAGAGACAGGGTCTCACTGAGTTGCTTAGAGCCTCGCTAAGTTGCTGAGGCTGGCTTTGAACTCGCAATCCTCCTGCCTCAGCCTCCCAGGTGCTGGGATCACAGGCGTGCACCACCGCGCCCAGCTCCAACTTGACCATTTCTGTTTAGATGTTCCATAGGCATCAAAACTAATTTTGATTTTTTGTGGTTTTATAATCATGAGTTACCTCCCCCCTCTGACTCTTCTTTTCCTAATCTACAAATTCACAAGAATGGAACTGTGATGGAAAGACCCCCCAAATCTCATGGATTGAAAAACACGGTCTCCAGAGCCGCAAGTTTCAGAGATACAGCTTTTAGGCAATGATTGGACCATGAGGAATTTGGCTTCATCATCCATCCATTTGATGGATCATCCATAAATAGCTGAATGGACTCCTGGGACACGGGACCTAATTGGAGGAAGCAGGTCACTGGGAGTGTACTCTGGAAGGGTTTATCATCCTCCAACCTCTCCCCCTGCCCTTTTTTCTGTTTCCTCGCTGCTATGAGCTGAGCACTATGCCTTTCCACTATGATGTCATGATGCTTCAGTCTTGGAGTCATGGACTTAATCCTCTGAAACAAGGAGCCAAAATAAATCTTTCCTCCTCTAAGTTGTCCTTGTCAGGTATTTTGGTCACAGTGATGCAAAGCTGACTAATAGCCACCTACTTTAAAAGATTGATGTTGGTATGGAATTTGGTCATAATCATAAAAAATAAACTATTGTGCAGGAGTTAGTATATAAAAGATACCCAATGACTCTTCTCCCCATCCTTCATATTCTTTCCCATGGTTTCTATTCATGCCAATAATTCTGTTTCCGTTTCCAGTACCTCAGAATCATCTTATTTTTTGTTTCCTGTTCCCTCATTCACAAGTTGTTGTTATTCAGTGTCCCAATAATAATGATACCACCTGTCCTCCCACTTCCTCACCCACCAAAGCCCACAGCAGCTGTGTACAAAAAAAAAGAAAAAGAAAGAAAAGGAGTGGATAGCAATTGTTTTTAAGCATTTTTTGTTATATTTATCATTGCTTTTGTATTCTTTTGAGATATATTTTCCTGTATATATAACACTGATGGTTATAACTATGCTTGAAATTTCAGCACTTTCCTGTTATAGCTGAACAAAACTGCAGAACATTAGTTTCTACTTTGAATGATGCATATGTTAATTACTGTAACTGCCTAATCTGCATATTCTAATACATTACTTGGCTAATCCATGACTGGGCTTTTCTACATTGCCCTGAGAAATTGAGAATTAGCTCCTCTTTATTAAATGTCAAAACCATATTTGAATAAAAAGAAATTATTTACCCCAAAGTAGGTGACATCCTTAATAAATACACAGATAATGAGCCTAATGGTAAATGCCAGCATTGTAATGAGGCAGCTTAAAACCTGTTTAGGCTTTCCTTTCAAAAACACCATTCTCACTAAAAAATGAGGGAAGTTTTTTCAACAAAGAAACTCTTTGGACAAGTGGAAATGTCTGCAGCTATGCTTGCCAAGTGAAGAAAAGATAATGCCCAAGACATTCATTTCCAAGCATGTTGGGTAAAGAATAGATTTCGAATGTGTTTCCAAAAACATTCATTACACAACAGTCAGGTTTACATTTTTGAATTGTTAGTTGCTAAGTCATATAAAAAGTTCATATACCAAAGATTTTTTAGCTTGCTGTGAGCAAAATACTGTGTGTCAATTCACATTTGACACACTAAAACACTTTTAAAATATTCTGAATTGGCCTTTTAAAAACAATTCAGGCATTCAACTTTATGTATTCACCTCTATTCCTACTTAAATATGAACATGTGGAAAAGAAGTTCACCAGGGGATAGATAATATGCAGCAATTTGAAGCAAGGAAACATGACTTGACATCTTGTCTGGTTGACAGAAAACCAAATAATAGACAGCTCACAATAGCAAAAACTGATGCTAGAACTGTTTCGGGGGATTATGTCCTGAAAGCATAAGTAACCCTTTGAATCAATTTCTAAGACTAGATGCAGCAACCTAAGCTTGTGCTTCACATCCAATAGATACCAGAGGAAAAAATAATCCTCGTTATACCCTTTCATGAGTCGCAAGCTCCACAATTGCTGTATGCAAGTACTGTTCTCTAAGAGATAAAATGTCTTCTGGACTTGCTATAAGCACTCTGAGCTGGTACTATCATTAGCTCTGTGGTTTTCCTTGCCAAAAGTGAAGTATCTGCAGTGCTCTTTCATGTAGCCAACACGTATTTTTTCCCTTGCCCAGCTGAACACTTCATTGTACCTACCCATAACAGCAATAAGTCTGGAGAATGGAGGAGGGATCTCACAATTAGTGCACATACATTCTAACTGTCCAGAAATTTAGATTCAAAGGATATTTGAGCATAATAGAATCGTTCATTTATTAAATAGGTATTATTAAGGAGCCTCCAGGTTTTGAATCTCCAGTCTTTAAACGAGATCCACACTTTCTACAGTGAAGTCTTATTTACTAGACCATTGCTCTGAATAGATGACTCTGGGCACTCCTTGTTAGGTGATTTAACTCTCAGGAAATATTACTTTATCACCTAGTGGAAATCTTCCTCCTCAATATATTTATCTTTCTTAGTATCACTCTTTGGAGGAGATAATAAGTCTGTTTCTTCTATTTGAAACACTTTCAAGTATTTGAAAATTTTGATGCTATGATCGTGTATTTTTAATTTTTCTCCATTTCTGCTTTTGAATTTTAAGGTCAAACCTCCCAATTTGTAGTCATCATTTCAATTTTTAAATGCTTTTCAAGGCCTCACCACACTGATCACACCTCTGGATTATTTCTAATTTATCAGTATCCTTTGGTGTTATCCAGAAATGAAAGCAGTATTAAGCACACCGCAGTCCAACAGAAGCATCATTCTCCTGAATTTGGTTGCCACAGTTACATTTCTTTTAATGTGACCCATAGAGCATGAGCTTTTGAAGAGTTTTGTTATGTTTGGACTCATGCTATGTTTTGAATAATGAAAAATTTTGAAAACAAGATCGTGACTGTATCCCCAACAGAAAATAATGCTTGGCACAAAGTAGTCACTAAATAATGGCTAAGAGCTGGAACAAATTTCATTTTCAATTTTTCTCACATAAACAAAAGTCAGTAGCCCAGTGCTAGTGCAATGGTCATCAGAGAATCATAGATTTTCTGCTCTGTTGTGCTTAGATTGTCTGTTTTCACTCATACATGTCACCTCATAATCACAATATGACTGTGGCACACTACCATGTCCAGAGTGCAGGCAAGAAGTAGAGAGATGGGCCAATGGATAAGCCAACCTAGTTTACACACTTTTATCTGGAAAACAAAAACTGAGCCAGTGCACTGTTACTTATATCTCATTGATCAGAACTGTATCACATGACTAACCTTGGCTGGAGGATTGCCAAAGAAAGGTCTGGCAGTGTGTTGGGGGGGGGCAATCTGCACACATATGTTCACACACATGTATATACCTGTATATATGTATATGTAGTTAGGGTGTGTGTCTATTCCAACTACATATATGATATTAAAACTATGCCAACTACTGTGCCCTATCTAGATACTTATTTAAAAATAAAACCTGAAGGTAAATGTATAAATGTTCTTGATACAATGGAATAAGTAAGACGTCTGCTGCTCTCACCTGGCTCTTCCTAAAATGGATTTTACATTTTAATCTATTTCATAAGGTACTTATGCCAGACATTCTTAGAACTACTGGCTGAGCCCAGGAAAAGTATGAAAGACTATATTGTAAGGTTCTGATTATGTGTTGCCCTTAAAAGAGCTTACAATTTTATAGGGAATATAAGAAGTAAGTATTAAAAGGAAAAAGAATATTTTTTTACAGCCATATTTTTGCTTAAGATGTAATTGTATGGTTATTTGTACACAATATATTTCCTGAGTTGTCCTCCCAATTGTGTGCAATAGGTTATGTCCCATTTTCTTCTATAAATAAGCTGTTTTCATTCTGTTGAACACTTTAATAATAATTCTCCTCAAGGTAGCTAATAATATTATTCAGGAGCTCCCCAGCAGTTTTCATTTTTCTGGACTTTGGAAAGCCTTCTGTGCACATCCAGAGTCTTCCACATTGTTAGGAATTATGCCAGGTTTTCTGTTATATATTCAGTTACATCTGCTCCTTCCACACATTTGGGATACCACGAACACAGATGTTCTTGGCTCCCAGCCACTTCCAGCATTGTTTCCTCTGCAAGTAAATTTTTCATTACACATTTATCAAAGCAAGTTACTTCCTGTTGGTCCTCATCTTTAGTGGTAGGTAAGCCATATTGCAGCAGTTGCCCTTTTTGTTCTGGTTTTCCTCTCCTCTCTTCTAACCATCATGAGTAAACAAAGACCCTGAATTCCCCCTTAGAGAAGATTATAGCTGAGCAGAGGCAACTTGCATTCTGCAATGAAAGGATCCCATAGGGATGACAATGGTAGTTGTGGAACCCAAACCCCTAGGAAGGTTTGACATATTTGTTTGACATAACTACTGACATATTTTTTTTTTCAGAATATCATGTGACTGTCATTAACTTGCCAAATTTATGGAAGATAATTCCAAAATTCAATCACCTGGATACAAAGAATCACCTGGAGATATCATTAAATACTGATCCCAAACACCACCATGGACTTACTAAATCCAAATATCAGAGAAGAAACTGGAAACCTATATTTTTAAGTAATTTTTATGATCAGAATTTTGAAAAAGACAGTGATCCTTGAATGTTGGTTGGCAGTACAGGTGAGATCAAAAAACACACTTTTTCTCTTAGAGTTAAGATGACTTCCCTGTGGTGCTCAGATAAAATGCAGATAATGTAACAATGAAGAGTAGCTACTGTATGTGGAGAGTTCTTCCCTTGGTGTTGAGTCTTAAGATTTTCTTTCTTATATTTTTCTCATATCATATCAAATGAAAGATTGATTGGAAGCACAATAAGAGGAGTGAAAGAATACTTCATAAGGGCTTTCTCAGGAAGGAAAAGAAAACCCAAGGGAAGGAATCAGAATGTCCTTCCACTTGAGTGAGCAAACCCTGCTGATCAGTAAGCTGGCTCCTCAGAAGTCTAAGCTTTCCCTCCACAGGAGGCTGCGCTACAGGGGCAAGTACAGGGCCACACACAAAGGGTGGGGGTTCTGTGAAAGGACCAGAGGTGGGATGCATGGGGAGTCAACCCCAGAGGAGGGAAATCTGCTCCTTTAATCCTTTTCAAAATGCATCTCAGTAGAAAGAAAATCAAAATCACAATATTCTGATCCTCTCTCTCACAAAATTAATAATATTATTATGACCAATGTGAGAATATCACTCAGCCCATTGAATTATTTAAATGAAACTATTCCATTTGATTCGGTGCTAATACTCAAATGGTTTTAAGAAGTAATAATAGCTATTGGGGGGATTTTAGATGCAGAGTTAGAAAATCTCTGCTGGTACAGTGCTTTCTATTAAACAGAGGTACAGAAGCCTGCTGTCCCCATTATAACTGTAACTCACCAGGAGGCAAAGAGCCAGTCATATCAGCTCTGCTCCCTGTGGAAATCTACAGGGAGAAATAAAAATTCAAATATTCCTATAAAACTTTAGTTGGTAGATATATACAAAGATTTCAGGACTTACTGATGATAGATGATAGGTAGGTAGATAGATAGATAGATAGATAGATAGATAGATAGATAGATAGATAGTTACTTTGACATTCCACAGTCCCTGGTAACATATGCTTCTTATCTATAAACTCTCCAAATCTACTTTCAGCATCTCACAAAGAACAATAATTGTTTATTGATCTAAGTGTTAACAACGTATCAATGAGGTCTAGAAATGAGACTCAAGGGCAATAACTGCTCAGTACAGTGATCTTCAGGTACTTCTCTATTATCCATAATATAAGTTTAAATAAATAACATGTATGTGTCTATGTGTAGATAAACACTTTTTTATAAAATCTCATGATTTTTCTTAAAAGTAATTGTTGAAACTATGGTAAAACTTAGCACCAGTTATTATAAACAAGTTACCTAGATCCTTTATGATGCTTTCCTGTTGATTGGGTAAATCCATCTATTGGAGAATTCTTAAGGCAACAGATACAAAATCACCATGAAAATGCAAAGTGTTCTTATTAGTTGTTGTGATAAAAAAGTAAATAGCACCTGGAACCATTTTCTGTCTGTATGAGTTATTCAGAAAATATTTTCTGTATTTGAGGGAAGATGAGAATAAGAACAAGTTAGATTTTCCCTAATCTATGCCACAGAACACAGTCACCAAGTATGTTACAAGGGAGAAAGCTTGATAACATCATATATGCACACTGCAAAGATTTAAAAAGAAAGACATCAACTCTCTCTCTAGGTATGGTGATTTTTGGTTTGCTATAAATGCAGCAACGTATAGAGATCAAATTGTGGGTAAATATGACTTTCCCAATATGCTTTCTTGTACTCCTAATTCTAGAAGGAGCAAGCCAATCTTCCTTTCTAGTCTGTTTTCTCTCATCCAATGTAGTAAGATAATCAGTCACAGGTTGGACCAACATCTGTCAGCAGAGATGAACGCTTGATCCAGGTTCTCAACCCTCTCCATCCATATAACTGAGTGGGTTGGATGGGGAGGCAGAGAACATGTTTAGGACCAAGTGGAGTGCTTATACAGAAGATCCCATATGAATACTGAAAGAAAAGAATTTCTTTTCTGTTCAGACTGGGGCTGCTTATAGCCATGTTTCTGTCATATGAAAAGAACCAGTCTTTGGCAGGAGAGAATAAAGGCAACACACAGAACATGCAGAGGCAAGCAAGAAGAGAAAGGAAGAGGGAGAGGGGTGAAAGAGAGAATTAGATCGATGTCCCGAATCCAGCCATGCCTGCAGGTGTCCTGGCTTAAGCTTGTTTGACATCAGCATATTTCACTTACAACAACAACAACAAAAAATTGGACTAGTACAGACACAACAATGTACATCCATAGATCTGTATACAAATCCATCTGGATAAACATTAGAAAACAAGTTTTTCTCTTCTCAAGATGAAATTCTGCAGAGATGATTTCTTTGAGATTCATTTTTCTCATTTCTGCTTTCTTCTAAAGAAGATCACTAGATGGGTTGAGGTCTCACTGGGCTTCCTTTAATGAGACAAGAAGAAGAAGAAACAAGATTTTGGAATAAAGGGCAAGGCAATAACTTTGCAGAGGATAGTTCCCATGGTTCTAAGATTGTGCTGCAAAGCCCATACCAAGACCTGTTCATGTCTTTCCATAGAATTACAATGTAAAAGGAAAAGGAAAAGAAAAAGAAAAGAAGGGCATTGAGAAAGAGACAATTGTCAGCTACAGAGACAACTCACTGAAAATACCCCTTACTTTCTTACTTCTCTTTTTCTTAATCACTTCTTGACAAGTCAGGGAAGAGAAAGGACCAAAGTAGTGAAAGAAAAACCCAAGCAAGGGAAGAGGTGAGTCTAACTTTCACGATAATTAAGTTTCTGAAGTCCTAAGGCATTTCCATGATTATGTCAAAATTAAAGTAGAAGTCACATGAAACACCCTTCAGATCTATGTCCTAATCCCATTTGGGTGCCTGACAAACCTTGAGAAGCCAGAGTGACAATTACTGATTTACCTTTTCTGTGCTGAAAATGGAAGTTGAAAGTTAAGTGGCAACATAAAGCGGAGCACCTCAGAGACTGAGTTTCAAGTCTGGACTAGACAGAAATGACAGAAAATCATTAAGAACAGAAGGCATTAAAAGGTCAGAAATAAATTGTTATCAAGCCCTGTTTGACTATTTTATCAGCCAGAATTTTTTTCTTTTTGCTCTTAAGAATGCAGTAGTATTTTCTTATCTCTGGAAATGAATAATGATAATATCAGGGCTGTACGAACACACTGATAGATTCTGAAAATGTTTTGTGTTGAAAAAAAAAGCCTACTTACATGCACACATACACTGTTTGCAACAAAGTGGGAATCTCAAATAGGTTTTTTTAGGTTCATTTGTTTTTTAGGTTTTTTTAAAATACCCTATTATCTAATTCCATCTGTCTGGAATGTTACTTTGTATGAAGAGGCTTTGATGTTTATCCTTGGTGGAGGAGAAAGTCAGCCACAGCTTCATGGACTTAGGTTTCAATGAGGTTTTTGGTAGTACAGACATTTTTAACTCCAAGTTGGAGTCCCAGGGTAAGCAGATCCATCTCCAACTTCCCTTCTCGCCACCCCCCTCTTCTCTTTCTCCCACCCTTCTAGTTATCCATTCATTTAAGCAAGGATCCTGATTTGCCATCCCAATTGCAAGAAAACAGGGGACCCTCATGCTAATCTCTAAGAAACAAAATTGATCTTCACCTAAAAAGCACGTTAGCAAATCAAAATTTGGATAATCTGTGTTTAAATTGTGAAAGGGGAAAATGATGGGTTAAGGGATTGAGTAAAGGAGAGGAAAGAGCCTTAATCATTTTAGCAATTAGTATGTAATGTCCTAAAATGATTCACTAATCACTCCACAGCTGGTATGCTGAAAAAACACAGGGTACAAAAGTATTCCTTAAATGTCATAGTCCATGGGAATGCACACTTTGTAGAGCTGTAGACTTGCGCTCTGAAGTTTTGTAACAGAATCCCAGTCTAAACCCATGTGACCTGTGGCTCAGTTCATTTTGAATGACATTATTACATTTTCATGAAAGCTACTTACAGTTTTGCCATCATTAAACAGGGTATACATTCACCAAAAGGAGTACTTAAATTAAATAGTCAAGGGTCTTTTCCAGGGCCTTTTCATTCATCATCACAGAGGTTAGGCAATATTACTTCTTTGGATCTCTAAATGCTACTTAAATCAACAGTTGTATCCACAAACTTGTCATAAACCAAGTCTTTATATTAAGGTATCGTATTAACTTGCCACAAATAAACTCAGAAAGAAAGAAGGAAAGAAAAGCAAATGGAAATGCAGAAGAAAGGGAAGAGAACAAAAGGGAAGGAACTCCCTGAAAATAACATTCAGTGATTACACTGGAGTTTTTGCTTCATATATCACAGAACATATGACCCAAAAGATACCTGCTTTTCTTTCAGAAGCTAATAATTTGAACCCACCAACAAAGAGTTTTAAAATGTTTAAATTATTAAATACCTCTTATTACCCCATTGTATGCCTCAGATGAGTCCATGAGGGTACTTTTATTTTCTTATATATTGCATACTAAGCTTACCACTAGTTTCAACACATTTATAAACCTACCAGTCTCTGCCTCGCCACAGAGTGATCAAAAAAGGAAAAATGTTCTTTGGGCAATAGCTTTTAGCTCTGAGGTTGTCTTTCAGACCACTTTATTATAGAATCCATATCCATTTACCTATTTTTTGTGACACTGACCAAACATATAGATGTTATGCTGGATGAATGGTAGACTGACAGTTGTCAAGGTTGCTCCTATGGCTGTTAGGAGCATACCTAAGTGTGGATTGTAAAACTGATCCAAATTACCCAGAAGTCCAAAGATTATAATGCTGTTCACTTTGGGATGCCTTTGTTCAATAATTCAAAGTGCTGTGCAAAAGTCACTGTGACAAATCATCCTGACTAAATTACAGAGCTGTGTATATGTATAGTTAATTCAGGCAAATAACATCTAAGTTATCAATTCATGTGAAAAATCTAGTACTATATTAATTATACACTGATTTTTTAAACCAATTTAGACAAGCATGGTTTTTCTTATGTGATTAAAATTAAAAAAAAGATTAACACACGTGTGTTCTCCCACATACTTTTTTCACACAAAGCTAAGTACAATTCATGGATGAATATATTCTTATAGTTGAATTAACCTACAATGCATGCACGAGAGCTAATAGATTCCTATAAATTTTAAGCTAATTTATTCCTCCATAAATAAATACTATGAGTCATTTCTGGAAAGAGGCAGTACTCTCCTTTCTTTCCGCCTGTTTTGCCTGAGATTGTGGGTGCCTCCGTGCCTGTGGGTCCTGTCACTAGAAGGAAAGAGATACTCACACTCCTTTATAAATAAGAACACACAGTCTTTCTGTTTATATTAGATTTTTTTTCTCAGCTAAATGGATTATTTTGGCCAGGCTAAGTTTACTTAGAACTAGAATAACCCTAACTTCATTGATCTTTAGTTCCTTTAAAGAAGGAGGAAACAAATTCAGAAGTGAAGGGAGCAGTTCTCCATTCCGTGCATAGAGACTGCAGGAATTGGAGGTGAAGAGGACGCAGCTGCATTTCCTAACTTTTGAATGAAAAGCAATTATGCCAAGAGCTTCATTTTAGATTGTCAGCATGGGCCTATGTCATCCCCATCCCGACACTCCCAAACTGAAGATTTTAAAGGCCTCCTGCCTTTGTCATTGAGACACCTGTCACCAACTACACTGAATCAGCATCTCTAGATGCTGGGAAATACATATTCAACATGAATCTATGTAAGATGCAACAGTAGGGAGGCTGGAATTCGTCAGAATTCTAAAAGGAAAAAAAAGGAAAGGAAAATTTAGGCCTAAAAAAGAAACTGAAGTTATGAGGAAATTTTCCATCCTGTAAAAATGCACTTTTGATTCTATCTTTACTTGTTTGTGATTGAAATCACTAATCTCGCTGTCAAGTTCACAATATTAATTTCTGCAAACATTTTTTTAAAAATATATTGTCTGCAGGTATGACTGGAAGAAAGTCTTAGGGAAAAAAATGCAAATTTCTCCAAGGGATCTACAGTCATTTGGGCAATTGTTATGGCAGGAAATATTTCTAAAGACTTATTTTTATTTTCTGTTAGAACAATAATTAGTAACATTGAATATCAGTTACATATTCTATTTCTTAGGAAGCACCATCAAAACAAAAGAAACTGATTCTTCAGAATACTGGAAAAATTTCAGTATTCTCTACATGTTAAATCTCATTTTCAAATACATTTATTATTCATTCTTACCCTCTTCATCCTTGTCCTCCTGCTTAGGATCACATCTATGAGTCAATTGCAAAAGCAGTACTCATTTCCTGCTTACTCAAGTATATCAAGATATTCAATTTATGACTTCTGAATTCAAAAGAGAGACATCCCCCACAACTCCAAGTGACACTCAGAGGAACTCAGAATTTTATAGTTCACCAGCTGAGATATCTTCCTTAAAGAAAAGCTAATGATTTCTTTACACCTTATTAGCTATTTGATGGCATACTTGCATAAGTGTATTCAATGTGAAAAAAAAAATTGTGTAGAACTTATAGAGTAACAAAACGAAAATGCATCATATAGTATGAGCCATTACACAAAGCTCTAAATCAAATCTCCTAAAATGTAAGATCTTATGCATATTAAAATTAGAAATATGATAGTACATATAGTTTCTACAAAGGTAGACTATTTTATCATGGCAAATCATAATCAGCCAAAATATTTAACAAATTAGTTTGTCAATAAAAGAAATATTTTAGGCAGCCATCCGAAATGTGCCTACCTCAAATTAATTCTAATAACACCTGACATCAAATGAAATAATGAAATTATAGCATTAGATCAGATTTTCAGACTTCAGATAAACTCTAATGGACTGCAGAGGAAATAGAATAATACATTTATATACATGGCAAAACCTATATGTGAAAATTAAGCATAAAAGAATTTTTGACAGCAAAATTATTGCCAATCTGTCTTAAGGTTAAAAAAATATTATAATGTGGAATTCAATTTCCATCCATTTTCTCCCAGTTATAACAATTTATTAACTAACTAAAACACCTTACTGGTTCTCATTTGTTCTACTTTTTCAAGAGAATTTATTTAATTGAAGAGATTAATGCGATTAATGTTCAGCTACCAACTTGTAAGATCATAGACTTGATACTCTCTGATATTAAACACTTTGCATTTCTTTCTGAAGAAGCTAGAACTTTTTAGTAAGTAGTGAATTAACCAAATGGAATGATTCATTTCCCCCCTCGTCCACCTTATTGTAGGAGACAAGAGTTGGCATGCAATAGAACATTCATGTACCCTTTTTGTCACAAAGATATCCCAAATGTCATTTTGAATTTTGCTTAATAACCAACTTAAGTACATATCAAAAAATGTAGTGACTGTGAATTTATGACTAAAACTTCAGCTCTACCTTAATGTTAATGAATTCATAGCCAAGAAATTACAATGCAATATTTTGCTAAAACAAACGAAAACATAAGCTTTCCAAAAAATCATGTAGGAAGGCACTCTAAGTCCATTATCCAGATAACAAAACTGAAGATCAAAGAGTTTACACAGTAAATGCTCAGCACTGACATGATCCAACCCAGGACAATTGTAATTCCAGTCATTCCATGACACAAAGCACTGCATTTCCTCAATTTTTTATTTTGTTGTTTTGATATTGGAACAATATTCTGTTTTTCTACTTTGAAAATGAAAAATTTTATTTTCAGTGTACAGTAAACAAAGTAACGACCCCTTCCAAAGATGCCTGTGACCTTGTCACTGAAACCTGCGAATAGATTACCTTATATGGAAAAAGACACCTCACCTTTGCAGATGTGATTAGGTTAAGGACACTGAGGTCAGAACAGTCACCTGGATTTTCCAGGTGCTTCCAATGTAGTCCTAAATCCTTACAGAAGGAAAACAGGAAGGTCAGATTAGGAGAGGGATTCAAAGACGATACCCTGCTGGTTCTCAAGATGGGGAGTGGGAGTCTGAGCCAAGGATTGTAGGAGGTCCCCAGAAACTGGAGAAGCCAAGGAAACAGATTCTTTCCAAGAGTTTACAGCAGATTCTGATGACTTTGGCAGGCTCTGCTGACACACTGATTTCAGCCCAGTAAGATTTGTTTGGAACTTCTAACCTCCAGGACTATAGAATAATACACTTGTGTTGCTTTAAGTCACTACATTTTGGGGCAATTTTTTATAGCAGCATTAGGAAATACATGTGATATAAGGCTATTTTCAGGGTGCACTTTCCTGTGTTCTTTGCAGTAATGAAGCCAATATAAGCTTATAAGCATCATAATTTGTATCAGCACTCCCTCTGAAGATACGGGAAGAATCTGAATTACTAGTTTGGATCTCTGTGCAGCACTTTACTCTGCTCACCACTGAGTGTCAGGGAGGCCATTTTGTGCTTTATTATAATACCATCCCCAGAACATATGACAAATTGGAATTAATAAAACGTCAGCTCTGTGTATCCACTTAGGTACAATTAATGAGCAAAAAGAGACCAATCATATCAGTTTTAACTGCTTGGCCTTCAGATTAGAGCAACTTTCTGCCTTTCTTGCTTTGGAAAGGTCATCATAATTCTATTTTAGAATCCTAAAGATCACAAAACATTTAAAATGCTTCTCTGAAATTTTTGAAAGCTCCCCAAACCCAGTAAGGTCAATAAAGAATTATCATTTAATATTTGTTAAGCACCCACAGTCTGGAAAACATCACACCAGATAAAGAAAAAGAGACAAACATGCTAAAGAAATTATGAGCACTTCTTTTAAAGAAAATAACCCTCACCTGTAGGTCCTGAGAGGCGATAATTCTGATTGATCAGAGATAATGATTCTGCAACCTGATTACAACCAACAAGCCATGATGAAAAAGGCACACTAATCTCTATTCCTGGTTAAATGTCGAGTTCTATGATTGGACTCTAGGAGTCAAAGATCTGAACTACTGTCTGATCATTTTGAGAGAAAGGTCAGTGTATTATGATATGTGTACTTCAGTAATAGCCTTGCAAATTTTTGGAAAATGATTTTCTCATCCTCTGTTCTTGTGGTCAATCTCTGAATTATGATTCAATGATGACCAAAGTTTTGTGCTACATGTCATAAGGAATACAATAATTAACAAGGGCCTTCTTTTGAGGATATCACCAAATAGAAGAGAGAAAAATGCCTCTGTGTGTGTGCGCACTCATGTACACAGGCACAGATGCACATACTTCCTCTGTTCCCTCACAATGTTTAGCAGAACATTGCCTTCTTTTGCTTTATTAAAGAAGATCCTTAATAATGACTAATTATGTAATTATGCTATAAGGTAAAATGTGATCAAGATTAGTCAGAGGCACAAAAAATGTGCTCTATATGAAACGTTTCCCAATATTTGAAGACCAGCTAGTTGGTATAATTGCCATTTACTAAATGATAAAACTAAGTTTTCAACTTATATAACTTGCCTAAGGTCAAAAACCTTTTAAGTTGAAACAAAAGCAAAGAAAATTTTAAAATTTAATGAACTTTTGGCTGGACTTTAAAGGAATCCCCACTTAGATGTGGTGACAAGATTTTGCAACTCCTCCTCTTCATATCAGAGGAAAATCTGAATCCCCGGAATTAATTTGAGGCTGATGCCATTCCCATCCAACAGAGAAACCAAACATTAAAAGCTACTGTGGTTCTTTGTGCCGATGCCAGACCCCAAGTGCTCCATTGTACGATGCTACAGACCCTCTGGCAGCTCACAGTTTTGCTAATAGAAGAAATATTCTTTCCTCAATTTAGTTTTAAATCATGTTATCTTCAAGATAGAAAATAATAATTTAAAATAAGTAGGATGGGACAAGTGTATATATCTAGTGTATGACATGAGTACTATAGTTAATAAAAATTGTACTATATTTGGAGTTTCTACTACAAGAGTAGATTTTAGCTGCTTTTAACACAAAGACAATGAAAAAATGGGTTAACTATGTGAGATGATAGATATGTTAACTTTCCTCACTGTAGTAATCCATTGTATTCCCCACATATATTATATCTTATAACATATTATAAACTTTATATGTGCAAGATAAATTTTTTTTTAAAAAAATCTGTTTCTAAGATGAGCTTTCTTAAAAATCTGTGTAACATTGAAAGTACCAGTGTGAAGGGGGAATAGGAAGAACTCACATAAAAATCCCTGCTTCCCTCTTGGAAGCCTGGAATGATGCCCACATATACACCCCCTGTTATGGTTTGGATGTGAGGTGTCCCCCAAAAGCTCATGTGTGAGACAATGCAAGAAGGTTTAGAGGAGAAATAAATGGATTATAAAAGCCTTGATCCAATCAGTGGTAACTGAAGGCAGGTAGGGTGTAGCTGGAGGAGGTAGGTCCCTGGAGGATGACTTCGGGGTATATATTTTGTATCTGGAGAGTAGAGTCTCTGCATCTTTATCATCATGTGAGCTGCTTCCCTCTGCCACACTCTTCCGCCATGATGTTCTGCCTCACCTTGAGCCCTGAGGACTGGAACTTGCTGTCCATGGACTTAGACCTCTGAACCTGTGAGCCTCCAAATAAACTTTTCCTCCTCTATGATTGTTCTAGTCAGTTCTTTTAGTAACAGCAGTGGAAAAGCTGACTAAAACACTCACCTATCCCAGAGTGAGAGCACTGAAACAGCAGGACTCAGGAAGGACACAGCTCAACCTGTCAGGCGTGTTAGCATTTTCAAGAGGGAGCCTGAGTGGAATTTCAGCAAGAAACTTGAAGGAGTAGATAAAGAGAATAAGCCAACAAACCTAAAGTCAGGAAAGGAGGGACTAACCATGGAAGTTCCCATCCATCTTAAGATGTGTCTGTAAAGCCCAGACAGGCAAATCATAAGGAAGCCCCATAGCTAAAATACTGATTTTTCCCTCCAATGTTGTCATTTCCTTATGAAATTTCTCTGACCACATATACTGGCAGCTTGATATATTAGTCATTTGGAGGCTACATCACACAGTGAAAGCAATAGAAAATATATGCCCCATCCAGATTCCATAAAGAAAAACCATTAGTTCACCAAGAGGACTCTGACTTGCAAGCACCAGTGTTAATCAACAGCACATAAAAGCTGTTCCAAAGAGGATGAGTGGAGACCCACAGAGCTACAGAGGAGCATTCTGTGACAGACAGATGAAGAGACATTTAAGCTTAAACTTCTAAATACCTAGGAGAATAAGAGAAGCTATTCCCACTTCCCAGAAGTGAAGGGAGGGCGCATGAAAACTTCTGGTTTATGTATCTCTGTAGTAGGCTACCCTTTTGGTGGGGGGACTGGGGAATTGTTTATCATTATCAGTAATATGTTGTGGGGGAGACACTGGGGATTGAATCCAGGAGCACTTTACCATTGAGCTACATCTTTCAGCCCCCACTGCTCTTGATTTTTGAGATAAGGCCTCTTCAAATTGCCAAGACTGACCTGGGACTTGCAATCTCCTGCCTCAGCCACCCAAGTAACTGGGCACACATCTCAGTAATGCCTTTTACTGTAGGACTTCCATTACTTCTGTAGTTAAAATTAGACCTTGAGGATGAAATTCATTAATTTAAAGAAGAGTCAAACTAGGAAAAGTGTTTAATTCTAGGTCTTGACTACAAAAACAGATTTCTTTTCTTTTCTTTTCTTTTCTTCTTTTCTTTTCAAGTGTGTGTGCTAGGCAAGTGCTCCACCACTGAGCCACATCCCCAGACCTCAGTATAGATTCTGAAAGTCCAAATAGAGATAATAATTTTAAAAGCCCCAAAGTTGGTTTAAATGAATCTGTTTTCTTACTAAAATTATCTGAGGACTTAACTGGCTCAGAAGTTATAATGTATACTACAAAAGGAGAAATATGATTTTCCCACCCACAAGGATATAAAGTTCAAACAGACCAGAGGAGAAGGAGAGTTAAGGTGACAAATGTGGCAATATGATTGTCTTTTATGAATCTTGAGATGTCTCACCCCTAAACTGAGCCAGTAAAGTGTGTAGGTTAATTCTGGAGTGCTTTCAATAATCTCATTGTTTCTGTCATAGTATTAAATCATCCTCTTAACTTTAGTTTTCAATCTCTTATTTCTTTGATAATAGTGTTCTTTTGACTGTGTGTTGCTTCAATCTTCTGATCACTTTTCTGGATCATCTACTCCAAGTTGAAACATAGTTTAAAGGGAGGTATCTCAAAAATTAAGGGAATAACATAACAGTTTCTATGGTTTATAATATTGACAAGGCTAACATATGAGCACAGGATTTCTGATGCTCATTTTAATACGGTAGTAAGGCCATTGACATTACAGCCTAAAAGCAGCTATAAGTTATCAAGTTTCATCATTACTTTCTGTTCTCATTTCCTTAGAAGCACTCTTCATTTTTCAGATTGCTGGAAACCCTGAAAGAAGGAGAGTTGTCCACCCTTCTGATTCACTATGCTTGTTACAGAGTGGCACCTAGGCCACCATGGTACAAAGGGCACCAACTGAAAACATAACTGAACATGGTTTAAACAATAAAAAGAGATTGGTTTTGCTACTTGGAAAATCTAAGGTAAGGTGCACTTCAGATATGAATTAATCCACCACAAGGTGATGGGGTGAACTTATCAGGAACCTGTTGTTCATTTTTTCTTTATAATATATTGATCTACCAGAATATCTGCTTCATTCTGTGACTAATTTACACAACACAAGATGGTCACAATTGATTCTCAGAACCCTCTGCTTCCTAATTTTATCCCATGGGGACAGAGTGTCACCTTTGGAAATTCTCTCAGAAGTTATATTCAATTTATCTCCCAGAAGTCATACAGAAACTCTCTTTTCATATCTCCTTCGTCCAAAAGAAATCACATATCTACTCCTGATTTTGCATCTCAAGAATGGGTCTCTGCTGATGGACTTGGGGTTAAGTCTCTAGACCCAACCCCAGATGCAGAGATAAACCAGTTGGTTCCAAAACACTTGGTCTTCTCAGGTATATGGGGAGTGACTCAGATAAAAGAATGGAGGTGTAAAAATCACAGTGACTGTTGTATACACTCTCCTTTGGTTTTTACCTTGCATGTCCTTGTTTTTTAAAAGGCACGTCCCCCTATCCCACTCCTCTTCAATTCAGTTAAGGAATAAGAAGGGAAGGAAAACACTTATGCGATATAAATACTAGGAAAGCACATAGTGTTTTTTAACATCCAAGTAATCTGTAATAGTATAAATAAGCTAAAGTATGATTCATATAATGAAGCATAAATAAGACATAATTAAATTTTTAAATGACTTCAAGTTTCAAACCTAGGGGGTTTGAGATTTTCAGTTAAAGTGTTTTTTTTTTTTCTTTTCTCCCCAAAGAAAAGAAGAATATGTTTTCAAAATGTGTGGAAAATAATTTAATATAAAGGCCAACCTAAAGAGTCACAAACAATCTACAGATGTAAGCCAGGGCACATTCCTTTGAATTTTTACTCATAAAAATTATTTTCCTTCCATTAAGATGGCCAGGAATGTCAGGATACAACCCAGCTAGAGACAGCCTGCAGTATCTGGAGTAGGGTGTTAGTATCCAAGAGAGAGATTGTGTGGACAGGTTGTGAATAAACTTTGGAATAGATGATATTTGACGAAATGGAAAGATTCGATAGGAGTTTGGCTAAAGAGAAGAATCAAAATGAACTCTAAAATTTTTTGCTCAGATTTGTGCAGTTGCATTTATTTGATCTGAGCAATGTAGAGTAAGAGAGGGGATTGAGCAGGTGTTTGCCTTGGACAAAATGTTTAAAATGATGAAGAGTGAAGACTCTGAAAAGACCCTTCACTATACAAGTCCAGAGGGATCATGGCTAGAAACAAATCTGAGAATCACCTAAATTCTGTCATTTTCTGCTACAGGACAGGTCCACCTGATAAGAGAGTATGTCAGAAGGCAGGTCAAGGGCTCAGAAAAGAGCCCTGAAGTGTTTCTTAATTTGAAGATACAGACAAGGAGAAGTCCCCCAAAAAGGTTCAGAATGGAGTAAGAAGAAAACCAAGGGTGTGTGTGTTATCCAAGCACAGAGGAAGCAATGTATTAGACAGGGAAGGTGGAAAGTAGTAAGTTCTGCTGAGGTCAAGATGAGGACATAGTAGTGACCACTGAACTTGACCATGAGTAACCATGACAAGAACAATGTGTGTGGAAAAGAAAGAAGAGAGCTTGGAAAGTTGAGAAGAAAAGGAAAGAGTAAGTTTGACAATACGTACAAACAATTGCCTTGAGACATTTTTGAACTTCAAAAGAACAGAAAGATGGTACAGTAGCCTGCACGAAAAGTGACAGCGAACATATTGCAGCACATAGGCTGAGGATGAGCATCCAGCACAGGGAGAGAAGTCAGCAACACGGGAGATAAAGGACATATTCATAGAATGACAGTCACTGAGAAGGCCACAGTCATGGAGGGTCAGGCTTGTTCTGGAAACAGTATTTCTGGCCACATGGCTACTTGAAAACAATTAGGTTCCATTAATCATGCTAAATCAGAAATCCTGAAATATTTTATTTGGAACAATCAGGTTTATATAGCTATGTTGATGCTGAATGGATTTTTTCTCTCTCCTACTCCATAAATTATAATGAAGGATTTAAATCTGAGAACAAAGAAGCATCAAATCATAATATTCTAAACTGAAGAACAAATAATTGGGGGTCAGACATCTTGATTGTGGCAAACCCACTTGCTATCCACACCATTAGTGCCCTATTCTTTCCCCAAAAATAAACAAGATTATGCCTGCAGTCCATTTTAATTCTCAACCATGAGCCGGTTCAGACAATGAAATATATCGTCACCCCACCACACGAAAAGCAAGGAGTCATTCTTTCTAGAAGGGGAGATTGGCATCTAATTTCCTGGATGAACGTTGGATTATGCCACGAACAGTTGATCTTCCTCTGGAGCCTATTTTAGCAGGTAGATATGAGAATTGCCTAGAAAACACAGTAAGGAGACAGAAATGATGCAGCAGCCTGAATTTCCAAGAATTGAAGCAGTGAGGATGCAGGTATTTTCTATGAGTTAAGTGGGCATTACAGAAGATACCCAGGATTGAGTTACCCAGGTCCCCCATGAGTGAGGAATGGCCACAGGGGAAAGAGAGGCAGTTGGAACAGGACTGGAACGGTGGTGTGAGGGCAGACAGAGGAACGGCAGGGAAGTGGGTTGGACAAATAGAACCAGTAACTCTCCTGCCCCTGGGATCCTTAGATGGGAAGCGCTGCCTTGTGGCCTTCAAACAATCATCCCTGTGCTCTGGAAAAGCAATGTCTGATGCCTGCTAGACAGGGAACATCCACTGCTGGCCCCACTACTGGCCCTTTTTATATGCTTAAGCACTCACAGCAATGAAAATGCACCAGGAAAGCAAAAAGACTATTGCCTGTTTCTGCAATGCCTCCTATTGCCATTATCCATGAAGCAGCCAGATCCAGAAGGAAGAGAGAAGGAGCAGAGTAGCCTAGTGAAAACGCAAGGCTCCTGGTTCAGCACGAGAGAAGAGAAGCTGATGAAATTGAAGTTTTAAATTGGACAAGACCAGATTGCACTTTTTAATAACTGAAAGTGACAGGAAAGCTATGGGTCTCCCAGGATGTCATTAAGTATTGGGAAAAAGATAATCAATGAAACATGGTTGAAGAAAATGATTGGAGAGAAATAAAACTATCTTGGATTTGTACACCAACAACTGAGATTGCCCAATAAATTTATTTGATTAGCAGTTCTTTCACCCCATCTCCTAATTATTTCATTAATACAAGCTATATTTTGGGCTTTGGTAATTGGTGTGTGTACAATTTGCTTTGTAAGATCATTTTATAAATATTGGACTTATAGGATTTAAAGGGTGATTGGCCATGAACTCTGAACTCTAAATATATAATTTCCCTTTCTAAAGTATAATATATTCAAACACCAAAAGCAATAATATCTGATTCAGAAGGTAGAAATATAAAAGCTTGATACCTTAGGAACCTGCATTTCCATCTTGCCCTGAAGTGCACTAAATAAATGCAGAGGTTTCGACTGTTATCCATTTTAATTCTCAGATACAGAAGGGCAAGTCAAGTAGGTAACTAGCTTGTATAGATCTCTCCAAGAAAAACTGAAATGATCAACTTCAGGCAGCTAATCTAGCACTGGATCAAAACCCCTCAGGGAAATATTTATGTTTTACTAGTTTACTCAGAGAAACAGCTCTAGGGATCTGCAGATATCCTCTGTGATTTTGACTGAAGGAAACACTGATGCCAGAGCTGAGGCTTGTGATTTAATCATAGAAGCAATTCAGCCTTTAGCAATCCTATCTCCTAAGAAATCAATAGCTACACTTTCAGTTCTATTAAAGGATTTTTTTTTAACTTCTCCACCTGACCAAGATATTAATTTGTATATGTTCTATTGTCTGTGTTTCTGGTTGATACCTCGAAATGTTGAAAGACTGATTCAATGATCCTGGTGGAGATGCTTTTCTCAAAGGATTTCCTCTGCCATCATCATCATTATTTAAATTATTTATTGATTCACCTACTGCTTTTCAAACACTGGAGAGCTTTAAAGAATTATCCACAACATCCAAAGATGACATTTCACATTAGCCTCCCAGTCAGCTGGAGGTGGCAGAAAATAGCCTTCAGAAACAGGGATTTCCATTCAATTTAAAAACAACAACAAATAGCAACAAGTAGACAAACAAAAATCCAAACAAAGAGGTAGAGAAATTAGACAACTAAAATTCACTCCCTGTGGAAAGATCATGGCCAAGGGTTTGTCCTCTGCACTGAAGTTCTGAAAATGTCCACAGGGTGGAGCTCTCCACAGTGTAGGCATCATGCAGAGGTACTGGTCTTCTACCAAGAAAAACGTGACTTCCTACCCCAAATTGCTTGAATCGTTGTTATTTACTTTGAGACACTTTAGGACACTTTCCTATTATATTAATTGAAAATTAATAATAAATTAATTCAAGTATGTAACATTTGTGTGTTTTGGATTTCATTTAGTTATAGAGTATCCTGAACACTACAGAGCCAGGAGGTGTGAATTCTCTTCCAGGGACTAACCTTTTATGTGTTCTTACTTGGTCATTTAAACACTCTACATCTTATTTTCTCATATAAAAATGCAAAGTCTTGAAAATGATGACTTTCTAAACTAAAAATTCCAGCTCTAAAGTGTTAAGATTATTTGATGCCCATAAATTTTATACATTGCCATTAGAGCAAAGCATTCTCTTTGTAATGGAAGCTCTGCAAACAGCTCAATAAACTCTTGATTTCTCTCTGGTTGACAATATTCATAATTACATGTCCTAGAAAACGTTTCATTATTTTCAATCAAAGTTAAAACTGATTTATTAGAGACAACTAAGTGCCAATAATCATATCAATTTGACCTCTGGACTTTGGGGATAGACACCAACACTACCCTACATGCTAAGTCTCATAATTAGTTTATCTTTATCAAATACCAGACTAAGAACTGAATAAAAATCTTTCAAATTTTAGGGGAAAGAGTGTTTACTGAAACAGCATAGCATATGTATTAGAGATTTTCTAGCTATTTAAGTATAATTAGTTACAAAATAGAGACCATATTTCATGTGTCCATGTAAGAACTACCTTAGTTGTACAAACATTTGCATCCATCCACAAATATTTATTATATGTCTACTATGTGTCAGCTACTGTACTAATTATTGAGGATATAGTAATGGAAAATATACCCTTCCCCAAATCCTTGTCTGAAGAAGAAGAGAGAAAAAACAGAGACAGATAGAGAGAAGGTAGGAAGTTGTGGATGCTTAACTTAGGAACATCATTAGAAGAATAATTTCCATCATTTGGTCAGTTTTATTGTAAGTATATCTAATAAAAGGAACACATACATTTAAAATTCCAAAGTATGAGAAAAATATTCAATTAGAATTAACTTGCATGAGCTGAACTCTTGGTATATCACACTTTTAAGGGTAGGCAGTAGATCTGGGTACAAATTGATAATTGATATTCTAACTTCTCTGACATCATTGTTTGTTTATTTATTAAAGATCATGTAAGGGCAATTAAAAATACAATTTCAGTTTTTAAATCCTTAATTTTCATAAATTTTTCCATTTTTCCCTAACTGATGGTTCATGTAAGTGCAAGTTTACAAAATGTTTATGTCACAAGTTTTTTTCCTAAAAATGTTTGAATCTTACAGTTTCATCAACCTGTAATTTAAATCTCTGTTCTTAGTTATTTTTCACTCTTGATTTAGTCTTATATTATGAAGTAATAGTAAATCATGAAGGCTTCATAGAACTGAAGAAATAAATAATCATTTCTTAAGATCAAGATACCAACGGTGACCCATCTTGTTTCTAAGAATATAAATTTCTGCACCTTTCCATATATTTTTAAACTGTCATGACTGCTTGTGTCAACCACAAAGCACATTGCTGGGAATATGAGGATGAAATATGGCCCTTGCCCCCAAGATCACAATTAACATGGAGAAACAAAGACATAAGCAAAACGGGAAGATAAAAGTGATTAATTCAGGATCATAACAAGGAAATAGGAAATTTCTGAATAACCACGTTCCAAAATCTTCAAAAAGAAGACATTTTTTTTTTTGCCCCTAAAATAATGGGTAGAAATTTTCAAGTTTAGCCAATGTACACAGACTTAGAAATGGATAGGTAATCGTGTATGGTATAGAATAGCTAGAGATTAAACTTAAAATGGACACTAAATATAATAATTCTTGCAAGAAAATTTATTAATGAATGGAAGATAAGTTAAACTATTCTGTGTATCACCTGAGACTTTGATATTATAAAAAGATCTTGACTATTGTGGATAACCTTCAGAACATAATGAGACTCTATAATGTTTTCATATATCTCATCATGGTCTATTGGTGCCACCATGTTTTCCTTTTATGATTCCTCTCTTCCAAAACTCTGGATCTTCCATCCAAACTATGACCTCTATGACTACTTTTGAGATTACAAAAAACTTACATATTTATGTCAAGGTTTCAATTGGTACTCTGAAAATGTTTCATATTCAAAGTTTAAAGTCATTTAGGTCAAGATGTGTATTATTTTTTGCATAATACATTTATTCTTAGTCTTTTAAAAAATTTGTAGTTGTAGATGAACAGAATGTCTTTGTTTTATTTATTTGTTTATGGTGCTGAGGATTGAAGCCAGTGCCTCACACATGCTAGACAAGTACTCTACCACTGAGCTATAGTCCCAGCCCTATATTTAGTTTTGTTGACTCCCCAAGTTGTGTTTGTGTTCTACTATCCAACCAGAAAAAAAAAAATCTCACATAGGTTTATTTCCTTCAAGCTGCATTGATATTTTTCTACTGCTTCCATAGGGGAAGGAAAAAGAAAAGAGAAGGTAACATGAGGAAGTGAACAGAAGGCAAAGTCTGATGATGGAAAGAAGAATTTTATTCCTATGTTTAATAGATCTCTAAAGCTTCCAAAAAATTCCTGCAATCTATCTCCTCAGACAGATCAAGGAGGCATTATAGAAACCTACAGCAGAAAAGAAAATGTCAAGGAAACATCACAGATATAAAACAGATTTTTTCCATGAGCATATCGTTTCTAGGACACATTTTCTATAAATGTCCAGCACTTGCCTTGTGCAGGTGTTCTTGACAAATAATTCAGACACAGAAATTTTAGAAAGTTAAAAATCTGATTTTTGATATATCTTTTCAATACAAGTGAATTTTAAATTCAAGTTAAAATGCTGATGAAGTATATATCCTTAATTTTAGCTTCTGTCATTTGAAAATGCAGAATTTAAATGTCAATACAAATGATTTTATAAATATGCAATGCTTTGGAAATCACAAATTCTGAAGTTTTTGAATGCAATGAGATGTCAGCACTTTTAAATGTTCTAAAATACGTCATTTGCTCTTATTTCTGTTATATAGTTTTATAACTGTTTTAAGTAGCTAGAGACCGTTTCTCTAAATTGAGTTTCTCAGAAAGATTTTTTTAAACCATAATAACAACAAATTTATTACTAAAGAGAAAGATTTATTCCCCAAGTTTCTTTGCAAAAGTCAATCATGCCTGCAGAGGAATTTGATTAATGGTGCATAATCTACAGATGTTATGGAAGCATTGTAAGTGAGAATGTTAATTATCTAACTTTTTAGCAGAAAGATAAGAGTTTAACCTTTAGAAAAGAAAGACGGGACTAAATAACTCATGGGAATTAGTAATGGGGTAGTGAGCTTTTTATATTCACAATGGCAACTGAAATCTATCCCAGGTGACAAGTGACAGAAACACATGAACATCAGTTTTTACCAAGGATGACACATGAAGTGTTGGCAGCCTCTTCAGCTTCATCCTAAATAAGAGTCTACATCTCTAAAGTGCTCAAGAATACCAACGTGCACACCGGAGGACATCTATTACTGGGGCCTTACTTGAAGACAATTGAAACTCTTAATAAAGACTCAAGAATTACCAACCTACTAAAACCCTAAATTTTCTGGCTCCTCTGTAAAGTAGCCATTTATGAGGAATCACAGCTTTCCAAAAACTAATGCACATTATTTGAAAGCCTTTTTGTGTTTCTATTTCCTTGTTTAGGAGAGATAGACACTGGTTTGTTTTACTTTGTTTTTAATAAAAGACCATTGAAATATTTATGTGTACTAACACTCAAATTCCCCTTTCTGCCTGAAGTCAAAGTGAACATAAAACAAAGACTTGCAGGACTCATTTAGCTTAAGTATGTGAATGATGAAAGGAAGGAAAGATTTTATTTTAGCAATATATATAATTCCTCATGAAGCAGATGTGAAAGGTGCTAGTTCTTTTGAAATGAAATGGGTAAGCCCCAGCAACACAAGGCCTTTAGACACAGACCTCCTTAAAAATGTTTCCTCAGTATTGTTTAAAGAGGTCTTTTCTTCCATTTTATTTGAATTTTGGCATTCTTTAGATATTTTTGCTCTCGACTTTTTTCTCTGTTGCTCTACATGTTCTGGAAGGAATCTGATCCTTGCTAAGCTTTTAGCTCCCACAGATACATTGGTGACTCCCACTCCAATACCTAAACATGATTTCCACCATTTGCATCTCAGGATAGCATATTCAGTTATCTACCATACCTAGCTAGCAAGTATGAATCCCTGTCTACAAGACCACATGTCCAGAAAAAATGAATTTTATTTATTTTACAACAATTAAGCATAATTTCTCCTTTAAGACAACAAAAACTTAATTTTAAACAGTCTAAGGAACAACCTGCCTTCTCCCCAGTTTCACATTGAAATCCTAGGGACATGGTAGGATTGAAAGACAATATGTTCACTTTGTCATGTGTTAAAATGTCCCTGTTCCCGGTTTGGACTTTGCTCATTGATTCACAAATATCAGCACTACAGCACCTCTTCCTTGAGTTCATGAAGTCCAGCCCTCTTTTAGCTTTTTAGTAGACTTCTCAGGAAATGTTCGCCTCTTGGAAAATGCTCTCTTGATGCCAAAGCACTAGTGTCTGTAGCAGAGTCAGTGAAGCTCTCTGGACTGTCTTCTAAGACTTAGCAAGAGAAGGTTTCTATTCTTGTCTTTGCTTGCTATGAGAAAACACTGTAATTTGCCCAATCTCCAGACTCAGGAGTTGAATTAGTTCCTTTCTTCCCTTTAAAGCTTCTGATTTTTTTTTTCCTCTATCTATTCTAGGGAGAGGAAGAGAGTGACTGAAAAGGAATATTTTTATCTTTTATCATGATGCATTCCTTCAAAATCTTTCTCTATGACAAGGTTTATACTTATGGAAATAAATATAAGAAATAACTCTTTTGACCTCTTCTGTGTTAATCCTCTCTTCTCTTGTGTCAGTGAGGATGGAATACTAGCTTCCCAGGCCAGGGAAAGTCCAACCGGCTCCAGGAGAAACTAAGATGTCATTGATACCTTGAACTGTTATCCTACCTCTTCATTCTCTTATGTATCTTCCACAGATAATGCGCACTCAGTACATCTGTAACTCCCACCCAAACTTAACAGCTTCCTGTGTGCATCTCTCAGTGAATGGCCTGGTTTTCCATCTCATAACCCTAAACAGAATCATCTCAGCAATCCATGAGCACTCTGCCTCCCTTAATGGGCAGGTAATGATAGTACTAGCTCTCAGATCAGTTCCTTTCTTTCTTCCTCCTCCATGACATACCATGGATTCATCCCTCTTACTCTTTGCTACAAATTACTGAGACAGCACCAAACAGAGCAAATGCCCCCAGATTTGCCCTACCTCTATTCATTCTTTTTTTTTTTTTTTTTTTTTTTGTATTTTATTTAGAGACCGGGTCTCATTGAGTTGCTTAGGGCCTCACTAAGTTGCTGAGGCTGGCTTTGAACTCATGATCCTCCTGCCTCAGCCTCCCAAACTGCTAGGATTACAGGCATGTGCCACCACACTGGGCCTTGTATTCATTCTTGATAGCACTATGAAATACTTTTTGAAAATATCATACCAAACAATTCAGTAAATACTTACTCTTTGTTTGAAACTCCCCTCTCCCCAATTGCTTCCTTTCCCCCAGGAATTCTCAAGTGAGAACTCAGAAGCCTCTCCTGAATCACCATTAAGGTCACCACACCAGTTATTCAAATACATTGAGACATACTTTTTGTTTATTTGCCTCTTTGTCAACCTATAATGTGACATGTAAGGATTGCACCATATTGAAAATGAGTGACAGCCGACCTCAGTGGCACATGCCTGAAATCCCAGAGGCTCAGGAGGCTGAGGCAGGAGGATCTAGAGTTCAAAGCCAGCCTCAGCCAAAGCAAGGCACGAAGCAACTCAGTCTCTAAAGAAAATACAAAATAAGGCTGGGGATGTGGCTCAGTGGTGGAGTGCCCCTGAGTTCAATCCCTGGCACCCCCCTCAAAACAAAGAAAAGAAAAGAAAAAAAATGAGTGAATTTGTGTCCTAAAGGCATAACTGGAAATATACTTCATGAAACTAATTGAATCGAAGTGACAACTAACCTCCCCATTGACATAACTAATTCTGGATTCTCCTGCTCCCTCCCCATATTCAGTTTTTCCTTAAAGTTTTTTCTTGGTCTTATGAATGTGGGTGTTCCTATCTTACTGAACATCCTATATAACTCACCACTGTATGTATTCCTCTGGGTGTGTGTGTGTGTGTGTGTGTGTGTGTATAATTAACAAAATTTTAAAAGAAAAAAAGCACAATTAATGTCATAAAAAACCAAATCGTTTCTGGGAATAAAAGTTAACTATCCTAAAAGACTCAGCAGTGAATACCATTTACATAGTCAAATCAATACAGATTTCAAATATTAATCGTCCAAAATGACCATGAAACTACTAAGGATTAAAAAGAAAATACATAGGGAATTGTAGCTGGAAGTCAAAGGATAATACCTAAAAGTGAAATGTGAGGAAGGAGAATATGAGTATGTTATTTGGAAATACAGAGGGTGTCTGGGCTATGAAGGATGACCTGGAGGAAATCTAGGGAGTCTAATGGCTTTTAAGCAGACTTTGACAATCCACTTGGCCCACCCTTCACCTCCACTTCTGCATGGCTATGGTGCCAGCCAACTTCTGAGCCTTTTAGTAATTCTCTAATGAAATCGAATTGATTGCCCGCACTCCCACTGTGTAGGATTCAGACTTCTTGGCTCTGCTTTGTCTGTTACCACTCTCTCCTGCTGCTTTCCAGCCTCTAAGGCTTTTGCTACTGGATCTGCTATTGTCTCCACTCCTTTCTCTTTGTCCCAGTGGATTTATTCCTTTTTAATGTATATGCATTTAGTGAACTCTCAGTGGGTATTTTAGATAGAGAAGAGGTAAGTTTTTATATGCAAACCAACTTTTTTTTTTATCTATGATGTTTCTCATCACTTTCAAAAGTTCTCTGTCACTCTTATTCTCAAAACATTTTTATTTAGGTAATTAAGTTGTTCAGAACGTGTAATAGCAAAATTCAGAAATTCATGTAAATTAGCATTCAAGCCTTAGTTCAGCTCTGACATTCTTCACTGGCACCTCCCTGTGAAGGACACTGTGGGGCAGGCTTCTTCTTCATCTCATGCTTCTCTTCTTCCCACCATTCCTCACTTAGCCCTGTAGGGACTGGGAAGAAGGAGAAGGAAAGACAAGTAAAGAATGAGAAAGGTCTTACTATATGATGCTTGAACAACTAGGTCAGTCTCTATACCTGCACATTCAAAGGGGCAGCTTTCCTTTGTGGATTTCCTGTGTAGATTCTTTTAAAAAAATACACCACCTCGACTCCTTATTCATATACCCTAGGAACATCCAAGGGCTGCTCAGCTGACCCAGCAGTGACTCCCCTCTGTGGAGTTACTGACATCTTCCTCCTAAACTTCAACAGTCCACCCTGCACAGATTCTCCATTCCAGTCCCACAGTCCTTCCAGCCCAACTTTCTAGCACAAAACTCTCTCTGGAGCCCAATACAGCCTATGGATCTTTTGACTTGCCAAATGCCTGTAGTTCCAGGTAACTTCTAATGTAGCTTCTTCTCTTCTGCATCTCACCAGAGCACCTGCACCTTTGCCTTTAGGGTTTTCTAGGAGTGAACCTAGCAGCATCCTTTGTGTCAGATGCAGGAGGTCCAAGTCAAATTCTCCTAAGCATTCCACTGTAGCTCCTCAGATTCAGCAGGAAGGGAGAGAAAAACTCTTTATTTTTTCACTCCCTGGGTGGTGAGAATACTACCAAAATGCAACACATTTCTTCAGGGAAATATTTTCCTTAATCCCTTTCATCTCAACATTTTATTTCCTCAAGAAGGAACTGGGCTAAAAGTTAGAAAAACCTAGACAGGTGCAGTGATGCATACCTGTAATTTCAGTGACTCAGGAGGCAGAGCAGGAGGATCTCAAGTTCAAAGCTAGCCTCGGCAATTTAGCAAGACACTGTCTCAAAATAAAAAAAATAAGAAGGGCTGGGGATGCAGATTACTGGCAGAGTGCCCCCACGTACAATTCCCAGTGCTATAAACAAAGTTATAAAAACCTGTTTGGGATATTTCAGCAAGTTATGAGTAAGTGATAATCATTCTTCATCTTGGAATGATTTGCTTCTCATAGTATCTTTGTCTTCATCTTGGGACCTAAGTCAAACAAGAAATTCAAAGCCAGATATCTTATGTCCTATTACCTTCTAACTAGCCACCATTAACAAATCCTTAACCTGCATAAAATGAAAAGTTGGGCCATAATGATCTATGGGAATCTTCTCATCTACAAAAAAAACAAGTTCACATTTGCTTGCATGATAAGTGAAAAGTATCAACACAAGAACATCTCACTGTAGGAAAGAATAGAAAATAACTTAAGATATATTATGTAGGTTTTATCTTCATTTAAATCTTTAACACTCACTCAAGAAAAACAAGAGCTAAAACCAACTGGTGTACTTGTTCACTGATGGTGGGACTATACAACAGTACAATTACTTCGGGAAACAATATGATGTTATTATATAAACCTACAAATTCATGTGGTGTACAGTTGTACTCATAGGCATATGTTCTAGAGAAACTCTTGCCTTTATATACCAGGAGACAGATACTGCAATTTTCGTAGTAGTGTATTCATGAGAATGAGAACTGGAAATAAAAGCCCTCCAATAAGTAAAATGGATAAATTATCTTATTTCACACAGTGGAATACAATTCAGGAGAGAAAAATGAATGAACTGTTAAGTATATCAATATGAGTGAATCTCAAAAAAAAAATGTAAAAAAAGAAATCACAGAGAACACATTGTGATTCCATTTATATAAAATGGTAAAATGAAAAACTGACAAAAGTAAATATACAGTGTTTAAGGTATATAAACACTAAAACCAATAAGGAAAAAGGATTACTATATTGCTTACTTCTGGGGTTGGTTATGAGCCATGATCAAGAAGGAGCACTCAGGGCTTGTGAGGTTCAATGGTTAGGAAATAAATATGGAAAAAGTATTTTTGCATCACAAGAAATTTAATCAGAAATTACTGACTTAAGTGATGGAAGAGCTGAGAAACCAAATGGGAAAGAGTGAGATAAAGTAGAAATAAGCAAAAACAAGATTCCACTATTAACTCTGGGTTAGAGAAGGAAAGAAAACAGTATCATTAAAGTCCAAAGGGGAACCTCAGGAACTCTGGGAAACAAACAGTCACTATGAAGGAAGTTACCCAAGGTGAACAGAGGAAAGGAGACACCCTGGCCTCTCCTTTCCTCCTGCCTTCCCGTAACCTGCCATGGATCATTCTGGCCTAACATAGGCACAAGGGTACTGGGTAATGTCATCTGCAAGGGTCATCCCTCCTTGACACAGAGCAATGGATCTGAGGGCCAAAAGGCCCAGGACAGGCACATCAGGAAGGTGACTCTTCTCCTTCAGCAGCTGGTGAATGGTGAGTATCTGTTTCGTCATTTTTCTTTTTACATACACATGTACATGCTCTCTATGTGTGTGATGCACTGAGTAATATTTTTAAAAATTACTCTACTCCTATTGTGGGGAGAAATATTTTGCTTAGTGGATTGCATCAGTAATTTTGGTACCCGGCAAAAATATCTGGGTTTTCCAGACCGAATTTTTTAAATATAAAATTCTCTCAAATTCTAATCAGTTTCCACCTTAGTAAAATGGGCACAGTAATATCTTATATGCAGAGTTATATTAATGCTAAGGGAGACAGTGCATGAGAGGCCTAGCATTTTGCTTGACTTCAAGGAAAGGAATGATTAAGTCCTTTTCCTACTGCAGCTGTGAAAAAGCTAGTGAGGCTATTTCTGATTTTGGGACTTGACCAGAAAAGAAGAAATAATCATAAATTTCCTTTCTTATTCTTAAGGAAGGTAATTAACATGGTTCCACGAGCTTTAGCATTGTATTCATGCCTTGCTATTGGCATATTCAAAAGCAGGAGCCAATTTGAAAAATTTTTGCAAAAAGATGCCACTGTTACAGTGCCCATTGTTCAAAGGGGTTCAAGGAGAAAATATGCTAAGTACATGAGGAAGATTGGCCATTCCTCCCTAAAGAAAAGGTTTAAAAGGAAGCAAGAGAGACTTAAAATCGCTCCCCATAAACAATAGCAGGAATGTGTACTTTACTGAGGGCTGAAATAATCCCCCCGCAGCAGTGCATTGAATGTTCATTGATATATAAGTGGTTGCCTATTATTTGCAACAATGAAGAGGACTAATTTAACACAAGAATGTAGCAGGAGAGGCAATGCTGGCTTAATAATAGGTTCATTCTCTGCAGGAATCCCTATGAGTGAGTAGGGGAAATAAGGATTGTTGCGGGGTGGGAAAGGGAAGGCAGAACAGAAGACTGTAAACCGCATGGCCTCTTTGCTTAGAAGTCTGTTACATGAATGTGCCAAGGAGCTGTTTCAGTGCCCTACTGTGTGAGTCAAGAAATGTGACTTCAACTTGACAAAGTACAAAAGGTAAAGTCGGGGTAAAGCTGACAGACTTCAGGGATCTCCGTTACTGGCTGCTACCTTCAAAGGAGCCCCCGGCACACGTAGCTGCAGGTGCACAACCTTCACTTGGGTACAGAGCAGCAGGGGAAGGAAAGGTGTGCCCTTCACTGGAATCCAATTTGTTAAAGGAAACTGTACATTCTGTGAAACTATTTACCCTGATTTGGAAATTAGTGGTTGCCTTAGCAACACTTGAATCCCATGAGGCTCACACACAGTGCTAATTTCAATTCATGGACACCTTCACGGGTGAAAAATGCAAACAGTAACTTGAGCATCCCATTTGGCATGCCTCTCGTAGGAAATGAGATTTTCCTCGGCCTATAAAAATATCCTGATAATAACTCCTATTTATTGATACTTTCCACAATCAGGTGATGTGCTGCCAGCCTCACATTTGATCTCATTTGACAGTCACATGCTGGCCTGCAAGATCTGTGATATGATTCCATTTTACAGATGAAGACTCCCCCAAGGTTATCCAGTGGCATACTCCCAGGATGCTACTCTACAGTGGAAGACTCCCCCAAGGTTACCCAGGATCTTACCTCAGATATGGCTAGTTCCAAAATCCCATGCTATTTCAGCATTTCTAACTTGGTTCATTAAGCATAATTCAAGGTTTTAAAGCTGCATAGTGGACTGTGGATTATTATACACAATATCCTTGGTTAAAATATGATAATAATAATACTAATACAAGAAGGCCAAGAGATTTACATGAGAACACATGGCCAGTAATGGCAAAGCTGAGAAGAGAATCTGAGTTTCAGTCAGGATTGTGTCTCTGTTTATTGAAGGCCACCTCTAGTGGCCACCTAGAGTGCCTGACTCATTTTTGCTTGACTTTTTCTTTCAAAGATGAGCAATGAGTGGTTGTTGAATGAAGGAAGGAAAAAGTGACACTTTCCCACACAGCCCTCATTCATTTCTCACACAAATGCTGTGGTGTAGGTGAAGCAGGGCTGGATGACAGGGAGTCAAGTAAGATACCCAGGGTGCAACACTGAGGAACAACCCACTCTCAGGGTCACCTCACCTCTGAGGAACAATTACCCTCACCTGCTTCAGGTAAAAAAACCATTTCAGTATTTTGACCTAAATACCTGGGCAAGACCAAAACCTTGATCCGATTCCCATTTATATTTACCTCAACACTTTAGTTTCTTCACAGATCAAGAGTTATTATTTTTGAATGAAAATATTAAGGTCTTTTATCCTAATTTTAACCACCTTGTTCCTATAGCCTACTAGACGCTGATTTAACGGTGTTTAAATAAGAAGAGTTTTCTCCAAAAAAGAAACCAGTGCTGTATAACAATGCTTGTCAGAAAGGGCACGTGCACATAGATCTTTCAGGTGGCAGTTATGTCACATGTAAATTCTGATCCAGTGGGTCTGGAGTGAGACCTGAAACTCTGTATTTAAAATAAACTTCCATGTGAGACCAGTAGTGCTGTTCTGGGGCCCGCACATTGGGAAACAGGATTTATAAAAAGCCTACAATATGAAAAACACTTCCTATTACATGAAGCACATTTTCTTAAAAGTTGTTCTTGTCCTTCATTCTTCTGTCTATCAGTAATAAATTTAAGAAAGGCTTCATTTTTTTTTTTTTGCTTTTTGTTTTCATCGTGTTTATTGCAGTTCTCCACTATTTAAGAAAAAAGCGAGACTGTTCTTTCCTTTGAACTTTTCAAAGGAACACGTTAGGTGGATTTAAAGAAAAGTATTAAGCAAATAATTGTCCAGGTGACAGACAGAAGTCTGAGACAGAGGTATGGGTATTTTCAAAGTTTGGTAATAGGAGCTCATGAAAGGTGAGATGCTATGGGGTGAGAAGGAAGAAGAAAATAGCCCATAGACCTGGGGTTATGGCTCTGTGGTAGAGCAGTTGCCTAGCATGTGTGAGGCAGTAGGTTTGATTCTCAACACCACATATAAATAAATAAAATAAAGGTCCATTGACAACTAAAAAAATATGTTAAAAAAGAAAGGAAATAGCCAGAAGGAAGTCTTCAGTCACTATCAAAGTTTAGGTTAGCTGTAGTTGTCTTAATAATAACTGCTATTTAGGGCATACCCATCTTGCAATACACTAAAGACCTCCTACTAATTGGAGGTCAAGTTTTTTTTTTTGGTTTTTTTTTTTTTGGTTTTTTGTTTTTGATTCATTGAACACAAATGGGGTACAAGTTTACATTTCTCTTGTACACAAAGTAAAGTCACACCATTTGTGTAATCATGCATGTACATAGGGTAATGATGCTTGTCTCATTCCATTATCTTTCCTTCCCCCCGCCCCCTCTCCATTCCTCATTTCCCTTACACAATCCATCCTTCCTCCATTCTTCCCTTACCCCCTTCCCTACCATAATGTATCATCAACCTCTTACCAGAGAAAGCATTCACTCTTTGGTTTTTTGGGATTGGCATATCTCACTTAGCATGATATTTTAAACTCTATCAGCATCTACTCCTTCCCATCAAAAAAAAAAAAATCTTGACTTCCCTATCTAAATATTCAAATATATATGGCATTAGTTTTGATCAGACATTTATAAATGCAGAGATGAGTGTGGAAATAATGTGATTGTCATGGGAACTATGCATTGCAAGAGAAATAAAATTGAACTTTGAATCTAGAAACCAGAACCCTGGACCAGCTTACTGCATTCTAGCTGGGAATCTTCCAGCATACTGTGTAATGTCTCTTTGTTTCCATTTTCTCACCTATGAAATGAAGTCATTGAATTAGGTCATCCATAGTCCTCTTCCAGCTACAATATTCTAAGTTTCTTGCTGTGTTAAGGATATTGCATGATCTCACCAACTATAATATTGGTAAGCCAAAAGTAGATAGAACTAAAAACTGCGAGACTTACGTTGAAATAGTAGACTAAGAGTTTAACATTTTAAATCCAAAACATTAAAGGTTACTGACTCAGGGCTGGGGATATAGGTCAGTTGGTAGAGCGCCTGCCTCGCAAGTACAAGGCCCTGGGTTCAATCCCCAGCACCATAAAAAAAAGGTTACTGATTCATACTTCCAAGTTATGTGCCTGCTCAGCTGTTCATGTCATAAAGTGCTCCCAAACACATTTTCTTTCCATAGTGCAAGGACTAACATTTGTGAGGGATCCCATCTGTATCTGCAGCATTCAGCCTGTAGTTAACAGGAATACAAGTCAAATGGCAGGTTCACTTTGCTGCTGGGTTTTCACAGGGCTAAATGCTTTTCTGTGCCACTGTCCTGCTTTCATGGGCTG
>JAJEJO010055303.1:0-10289 GCA_020662805.1 Glaucomys volans | reverse complement strand
AGGACTGGGGATGTGGCTCAGTGGCAGAGTGTCCCTGAGTTCAATCCAAGCCTGGATACAAAAAAAAAAAAAAAAAAAAAAATGTGTATTCTGTGGCTTTAACATCCTAATTTAATCCTTTACTTTATCATTCAGTTAGTGTAGTTGAGCAGTTTAGACATGGATAAATTAGGAATGACGACAGTTCCTATTACATAGTATACTTGACAGGAATTATTAAAAAATTACATAAAGTGCCTAGCATAGCATCTAAGTGTAAATGTTCAATAAATGTTAGCTATTGTTATTTTAAGATTATCAACTATACAGAGGACTTCTCTGAAGCACACAGAATGTAGGCGCCTACACTGAAAAAAGCCACAGGGGTTTACAGTTTGAGTTTCTCTCTTCTAACCTGGGTTGGTGCTACTCCCACTTTTTTCAGACCAGATGATAAGAGAAGTAGAAATTAATGAGGGAGAAAGGAGGGCCTTGGATTCAAGATTGATAACATAAAAATCAGTCTCTGGAGGGCAGTTTGCATACCAGAACAAAAACTAGGCATGTCACAGGAAAGGGGGGAGCCGAAACTCCAAACTTTGATTCTTGTGTCCCAATGAAAGAAAAATTAGTAATCAAAACAGCAATCAAGAAAATCTAATTATGAGTGAAAATAAAGTGAAAGTAAAGAAAGGCTCAAAGAAAAAAAAATTCTCAAGAGAGTGGATTATCTATGAGCAGAGAAGGACAAATGAAGCAATGCTGCTTCCAACTTTAGTACTGCTTAATAGTTGGTTTAAAAGCTGAGGCCACCTTTGCAGTTTTTACCAATGAGATGTCTAACTTCTCCTTTACTTTGGCAGGAGAGTTCTTAATTCTAGTTGGTTCTCTGGAACTGTCATGGAACCATCCTATTTGGAGGACTTCATCTACAAGTCAATACTATGTTGACAGAGGAGCTGGGTGGTGTCAATGACTGGGCAGATTCCATATTAGTGCACCTGTGCTACTAATGAAATTTCCCTTCTGAGCTACGTTGAGAACCCTCTTGCTATAAATCCTAACTTTACAATGACCTCAGTATCCCTGTCAGGAGTTAACCCCATTGAGCTTTCCTTCTGGATGTATTTAATGACTCCCTTTGTTTCCTTATATTTATTCTCAGGGTTTATACACCTGCTGTTGTTCTACAAATTACCTGATTGTCCATTAAAGCCAATTTCAAAGAAACCCATGAACCTGTTATGTTATTGGGTCAATATCATTGCTTGTTTTAGTCAGTTTTTTTGCTGCTGTTGACTAAAAGATCTGACCAGAACAATTTTAGGGAAGAAAAGTTTATTTGAGGGCTCAGGGTTTCAGAGGTCTTAGACCACAGAAAGCTGGCTCCATTTCTCAGGACTGGAGGTGAGGCTGAACATCCTGGAGGAAGAGTAGGCTAGAGGCAAGTAGCTCACATGACCATCAGGAAGCAGAGAGAGACTCCACTAGCCACATTCAAATAGGTACCCCATGGCCATATCCCACCTGCCTCCAGTTACTACTCAGTTAATCCCTATGATTAAGCTAAAGCTATAACCCAATCATTTCTCCCCCAAACCTTCTTGCATTGTCTCACACATTTGCATTGTCCCCCATTTGGGGGAGGACACCTCATAACATTGCTTATTGCCAACTACTACATAACAGATGACACCTTTATTTTGTTCATTATGAATTGTTGCAAATAGTGTGTATCTTCATTACTGAATTTTTTTGACACTCTTACATTTAGGGTCAAAGGTAAAATCATCTCACACTCACCCCAACCCAGTTTGAATACTTCAGGAGAACCATGGGTACAACCAAAGTACAAAAAGGAGACTCCTTACATGACAGGTCAGAGCAAGAGCTGCAGACTCAAATATCAAGAAGATACACATGAGCCGAGTAGACTTAAGGAAAGAAAGAGCCTATGAATGAAGTAAACTTTTGAAAATCTAACATTTCATTTCAGAATTTTGGGGGTGGGGGTTATACCAGGGATTGAACTCAGAGACACTCAACCACTGAGCCACATCCCCAGTCCTGTTTTGTATTTTCTGTAGAGACAGGGTCTCACTGAGTTGCTTAGCAACTCACTTTTGCTGAGGCTGGCTTTGAACTTGAGATCCTTCTGCTTCAGCCTCCCCAGCAGCTGGGATTATAGGTGGCACCACCACACCCGGCTCCACTTCAGATTTCTAAGACACTGGCCAGTCAGAAAAGACTAAAGAATGGAATTTTGTGAGCCTGGCTCAAAAAATTAATTTTTGCTCACTCACCTAAAGTCTAAAAGAACTGGGTTGAGATGTTTACTGTTTTGCACTTTTATAATAGTGCTAAATCCTACAGAATGCTGTACTAGGGAATAAAAGCTTGCATTGTTTCCAAGGCATGTCATTGTTGTGTCTTCCGTGTGACCTTGAGATAAAAGACATTGCCAGATCTGCATTGAGCATTAATACTTTCTACTCAGTAGCTCATATTGATGACTAAAAATATCAGTTAAACAAGCAGGAAGATTTATTTTTAATAAAAGGAGTGACTGTAAAATCCAAAATTCTTTCTACAGATAAAACTGCACATGATTCAAAAGTCTTTTATCATCTACTTTAAGAGATAGGGTACCATTTTAAAAAGAATATGAATAGTTTTGAAGTGAGCACTATCTAGGTTTAAACTCCCATTCTGCTGCTAATTAATTAGGGGAAATTCTTACAGGTGATTTTAGCTCAATTTTTCCCATGTTTTTCATCTGAAAAGAACTAAAAATCCCTATCTCATAGTGTTATTGAAAAAAATAACAATATAAATAAAATGAGTTTGTACATGACTATTTGTTGGCATGTAGTACTATAATTATTTAGAAAGACATTTTACTTACTTTACCTCTTGATTATACTACAACTTGATATGTGTGCTGAATGATGACCACTGAAAATCTGATGGGCTGATGCATACTAAGGATATAGAAAATCATCTACTATATTTGATTCTAGATGTAAGAGGAAGACAATCATAGCAGTTCTATTTTTGATATCCTAAAATGTGACTTTAAACAAATCATGTGGGCAAAGCACATGCATTTTGTTTAAAATACATAATTACATTTCAACTTTTACTTTGTCAAGATAATGCTTTTGGACTTTCCTTTGAGGATTAGTAGAATCCTTATTTAAAAGTGTAATTTCCCAAAGGCATTACATATTATATAATGAATATTACACTCAGTTCATAAATGTGTTGGCGAGCCCTTTAAATCATAGATTCATAAACAAATATTCACTAAAAGAATCAAGAGTTCAAAGTACACCCAATTAGAATTCAGAAAAGAGATGAGTTTTTAAATGCAATTTTGAACTTGGAAAGAGAATCTATCAGGAGGTAATTGATTCCACGAAAAAGAAGTAATGATTGAAAATGTTCTGTCACTAGAGAATCCTCTGGAATATAAAAATGCATGGAAAAAGCAATAAGTAGGTTACACATTTGAAAACACATCAGAAAAATAAAGCTTTGTAGTGTATTCATTAGTAAACATCAGGAATCCCTAAAACACTTTGTGATTATTCAAACACTTTTTTTTTCTTAAGCAATATTCCAAGGAGAATAGTGGTGTGGCAAATAAATGTATAATCAATTAGAAGTGTCTTCAGCTACATGAGTACACATCATGGCATGTCTTGTTATACTAGTGACATTCCAGCCCCTTGCAAGCACAGTGGCTGATTTTCCAAGATACATGGTGAGACACTCCCTTGTATCAGAGAACAAGATGGGGCACTGGAGGGGTTGGGGAGGTGCATAAGCAACCAAAACTTGCCTGTGCAGTTGTAGATCTCCATTGGGGGGCTTGTAAAATTCAGAGCAGGAGCACTCTCTAAGTATATTTAATTCTGGTCCTTTCCCCTTAGTTTCTAAGGTAAAAGCAGATGATGGTACTAGGAAATATGGTAATCAGAAATAATGCTCACTAAAGAAAGAGAGAATGTTTGGCTAATATATTAAAAATGGAGGGTTTATAAGTTCTGAAAAAGTGGGCTTCCTTAAAAGGTTTGAGATGTCAAGTGTTATTTTGTGAGGGCACTTTCAAAAGTCCTTTTTGTTAACTAAATTTATAATGATCTTCCTATTTTATGGTGTTTCTCTTTGCTAGTTTAAGGTTTTGCCCTTGCTCTAATCAACCCTTGTGCAAGCACTCTAGTTTTAATATTAAAAAATGTTATAAATATTAAAATATAAAAGGGCTTCTTCCTCTCTTAACCTACAGTTCCTCTGCATACCTATCTCCTGGCCAAACCAATCATCTTGGCTCATCTCCTTTGGCCTCCAGAGTCACTGTTCCCAATTCAAAGACTTCATTAAATGTGATTTGGAATGCTGTACCAATGTCTTCTTTAAGGGAAAATATACTAAAGAAGTAGATATAAATAGATGTATAAAATCGTATTGGAGAAGCTCAGAAGTGCTGTACTCAAGAAAAGCACGGCGATTGACAAGCAATTTAAGCTGGAGTGTGAAAGGATGCAGAAATAACAAGATTTGCATGAAAAATATTGAGATCATGAGAACATCAAATTTAAACGAATAACTCATGTGCCTCATGATTTAGTCATGAGGGCTGACATTACGGTTACAACTTTCAATATCCTTGGCTTTTGAAATAGTTCTATAATGAGGGTGGAGCATATCCATCTATAGAGAAAACTAGCATTATTTTACCCAGTCAGCTCATTACTTGAGAAAGAGGGTTACAAGAATCTTAAATCTTTATATATTGGGGGGGGGATTCCAATCACTTGGCTATGACTGAGTTCTTATTTTGGGACATAAATTTAAACCAAAAGAGGAAAATTATGCCAGGATAAGAAAAAAATCCATTATTCAAACAATTATGAATAGCCAACTCACAAAAGTCAGAAAGAAGCTCAAATTGATGTTAATATCTGTTTATCTTATAAAAAATTTTAACAACTGGTCAGGAGCAATGATACTGTCCGTATAGAAGTCATTTAAAGGACTCCATATTGACAAGATAAGTGTCATTCCCATGAACCAGGCAGCTGACATAGTGTAGGTCTTATTTTCCTTTCCCTTTTATTTTTTATGGCATAATAGGCGGTGTGAAAGTCTAGTTGCACTTGTTATCTCAGAGGAGAAATGCAGTTCTGACTTCTGTTTATACTTTCATATCATACTGTATTGCTGTGAACCTCGACGGCTCTTCCAGTGGGACGCCATGTTTAGCCCATGAATGAGGAGACTGTCACAATCAAAAGTGCTTCAGGCACAAACAGATTTGAAACAATCTTCCTACTGACTGGAAGAAAAAAAACGGCCGGTTCTGAGGATCATTAAAGGTTCTATTGATGTGGTTTCGGGGGCACACATTTAGATTTTCAAATGTGTTTTACATTTGGAACAGTTTTACTTGCATTAAAGCTCAGCTGCTTTCCCTGAGAACTCTCCTTCTTGTCATCATTTGCAGAAGCTTTCACAGAGAACTTACTGTTCCAACTGGGAAGGAGGTGGGAGAGGTGGGGAACGCAAAGCAGGCGATTGAACTAGCTCTCTTGACTCAGAGATGCCAGGATCACCTGCTCGGCAACATTCTGCAGAGTGTGAAGCACAGAGATGAAAGGGGCCACCTGCAGTGTCCCAGAAAGGGAAAAAAAAAATTTTTTTTGGCATTTAAATGTGCTAGCAGTCTCTGATTGAAAAAGTAAAAAGACTTTCAATCAATATAAATTAGATGGAAAGTAATTAGGCAGACAAGGTACCATGTCTCCGCTTGGAGAATGTGTGCGTATGTGTGTGTGTGTGTGTGTTTGTGTGTGTGTGTGTGTGTGTGTACTCATTTGCTCTACTGACATATTGACCATTTCATCATAAGGACATCTCATTATGCAATGTTTCGTTGTAGGGACACTTTTCCATACAGCATCTTATCATTGACATTTTATCATCAATGTTTGTCAGGTCATTTTGTCATGCAATTTTCCACCATTGACATTTCTTCAGAAAGGCAGGCCCGATGATAATGGTTCAGGGCTGACAGTATATTAAACTCCTTGGTTACATTATTACACATGCTGGTTGGTTTTCCTGTACCTAATAAAAAACAATCCCTATGAAAGGAAAGAAGTTATTTCTTATATCTCCCCACTCTGAATATTTTAAAACAACTGAATTGTGCTTAACTAAATATTGCAAATCGAACTGTACATCCTCAAAATGCGTTCCAAGGCCATTTGAAAAGGAATAGAGTCTGAATTTCTGCCTTTCAACAGGTGTGCCATGGGAGTTTTGACAGAGAACACATAATTACAACTGGGGAGAAAATGGGAGAGACAGGGAATGCAAAACTCTTCAAATTTTCTACCAAATTCACAATAAAATAATTTGAAGAAAACTCATAGCTCATCTGATCTATTCTGATGCTTAAGTGTCCTCAGTCTCTTTATAAAACAAAGCAGTAGTAGGGTATTCATTTATTCATTACCTAACCAATTAATTGGTAGTAGCTTTGATTAAATCCTTAACTAAATGACACACAAATGACAGTTTAGTTCATTTTAAGCTTTGGAAAAATATTGACTTTTAAAATTAAAAATTAGTTGAATACTTTTAGAAAAATACAAAACTGATAAAAGTAATCATCGAATTCCCTCTTTGCCCAAGTCCTCCATTTCCATTTCCTAATGGAAAAAAAAAAAAAAAAAAAAAAAAAAAACCCTTATCCTTCCAGAGCCTGTTTCTTTTAATCTCCAAGGATTTTTCTCTGAGCATTTCAATTTATAAGGTCTTCCTACGCACTTTCCACATTTACATTTCCCCCAAATGCTCGATGAATTGCATATTGAGACTCATTCAGCTGCCATGTTGACTAGGAGCCAGACTCTGCTGGGATACGACTGGAGCCCAAGAAAGAATGGCTGTGGGCTGGACTGGAAATCAAAAGGATTTTGATATACATACTTTTTCCCACAATTTCTGACTTACTCTTTTTTTTTTTTGTCCCAGTCTTTTATCCTCTTGGCCTTTCCTTGCTTTAAAACCTAAAAATTTTCTGCTTCCCTGGGTAGATTTCTGTTTTTTTCTTCCCCTTTCTTTTCATCTCCTTTCTCTTCCTTTTGATTTGATTGGTTTTTGAAACTATAGATAACCCACACATTTTTCCCTCTACATTGTCACCTTCTCAAGTCTTTTTGTGACTCTATTAGCAAATAGATGCTACTGTGCCTCCTCTTCTGCAAACTCTCTTTTGCAAAGGTATTTTGTTTCTGCCATAGCAACTTTTAGTAGCTTCTTTTTGCAGAGCAAGACATGTGCCAACTTTGCTATTCACATCATTCAGCTTCTTGAATTAAAAGATATTAATACTGTCTTTCCAACACCTCAAATTTAATAAATCATAGAATGTTTTGCACAATGTATTGCTTATAACTTTATATTTTTCTTTTAGAATCTCTTTTTTTCCTGAAAAAGAGAGTTACTGTCTACTTTGGCTTATCCAATTCCTGAATAATGACTTTTATCTTTTCCCACCAAATAATGAAACTTTTGACCCCAGTCATATTGCTCTGGTCAACTACATTTTACATACATAAATTAATCTGCATTGATGAAACCTGGTTCTTGTACATCAGTTGACAAATATTAGCTGAGCATTATCAAGTCACCTTATGCAAGTAGAAATCACACAAGAAGGAAATGTGCACCAGAACCTGCCTAAATCATTCTTGCTCTGCTTTCAGAAGCTTCTATTTTCATAACTTTTTCTTTCTCTTCCCTCCAATAATGTACATTAAAAACTGTCACCAGCATACCTTCTTAGAACATATTATTCATCCTCTTTTTCCAATTCCCATAATTCATAATTCTAGAGACTTTTAAAATGGACACTCTTTTGTTCTTTGTTAGAAATGACAGAGGGGTTAGAGGATTCACAGAAAAACTGCCATCGATGGAAAAAATAATAACAAAGCAAAGAGCAAGAGGGTGGCTTACAGGAAATAATGTGTAAAACTACAAACCCAGAGCCTGCGACTTTCATTAGCTTCTTTGATAAGAGAGTCATGGTGGCAAACTAAATGAATGGTATCATGTAAACTTGCCAAAAGTAATGAATGACATATGATTGTTTCAGTCAATCATAAAAGTCTGATCATTGCTATGTTTATTTCCTGAATAAAGTTACATAATGATTAATAGAGCACTGTAAGAGGTAAGAGATCTTCATAGCGCCCTCTAGTGTATAGCCTGCAGATGAGAATGATAAGGGGAAGGTGTGATTCTTGCAATCTACATGGATAAGAGAAAAAAAAGGAGTGGAGAGCTCTCCCTTCTGCCTGTCATTTGCCTTCCTTTATCTCCCCACTTGACTGGAACCGGTCCCTTGTGCCTCGGTTGTACCTGATACAGTTCTCAATTTCATAACTTTCCTCACGACATTGTGGGTGTTTGTGTAGTTGTCTGTCAGCCTTACCAGACTGGGAGACAGATCAGGAATTGAAGCTAATTTATCTTTTCATTCCCTTAGCACCTACCTTTATTTTCTCAGGGAATGTTTGATACATGGGTAGGTGAAAGGATGGATGAGAGAACAAGAATGGATGACAAAATGATCATTGTCTTACTTTCACTACATTATTAAGTGATTAGAATATAATTAATGTATCAAGTTCCACCATCTTCTTGCTACTCATTTCAGATTCTTGTGTGACACTAAATCACAGAAGCTGCTCAAAAAAGCATGAGAGAATGGACCTCTTTGTATTAAGAGGAAATAATTGCTAGGACTAGGGCTTTGATTCACTATAATAGTAACAGCAACAACAATAATGTAATATTGCTATGTCTGTAGTCTAAATGTTTATGCTCCTCCAAAATGTCTATGTTGAAATCCTCATCTAATACTATCCAGGTGATAGTATTAGCATGTGGGCCCCTTGAAAGGAGATTAGGTCACTGAGAAGAGCCTTTATGAATGGGATTAGTGCCCTGAGAGACCTGAGAGAAAACCCTTACCATTTCCACCATGTGAGGTTACAGCAAGAAAGTTTCTTCTAGTAACCAGAAAAGCAGTCCCTCACCAGACACTGAATCTGATGGCACTTTAATCTTGGACTTTCCAGCTTCCATAACTATGAGAAATAAATTTCTGCAATTTATAAGTCACCCAGTATATGGCATGTATATAGCAGCTCAGACTCTGCCGATAGCTAAAATATATTGTTTACCATATGCCAGATGCCACTGTAAGCACTTTATGAATTAGATTATGTTATTTTCCCCATTTTAAGAGAAAAGGAAACTGAAGCAGCCAGTGTTAAGTAATTGCCCCCCAAAAATAGTTAACCCAAGAAGTTACAAAGTAATAAGCCAGCATCAACATTATCAGATGAGATCTACCATGTCCCTTGACACTAATGCTTTATAATTATACATTTAATTTTTAAATATGAGACTAATATGTAAATTCCACAATGTGTAAATTTCTACAATGATCAATATTTCATCAAAGTACAATCCTGTCTTGTTTTGCTCACACAGAACCTAAGACATGGCAGGTACACAATATTTCTTGAACTACATCTTAGTTTTCCATCACTATATCAAAACACCTGAGAGAATCAAGTTAATAGGAGAAAAAAAATTACTTTGGTTCATTATTTCAGAGGCTTCAGTTCATGATCAATTGACCCCACCACTTTGGAACTGTGGCAAGGCTGTATATGGTGGGAGCACATGGGGAAGGAGACTGCTCACCTCATGGTACCCAGGAAGTAAAAAAGAGAGACAGAAAGTACTGAGGTTTCAGTACCTCATTCAAGGATATTCTCGCAGATACCTAACTTCCTTCTATGAACCTCGCCTCCTAAAGATTCCACCATGTCCTAATGGTTTCACAGGCTGGCAACCAAGCCTCTGTGCACTTTGTGCACACATGGGCCTTTGGGGAACATTAGAGATCCAAACTAGAACATATGACAAGCTAACCTCTACTCAAAAGCCACTACCCTGTTGATGTGATACAATGTACAAATATATTGCTAGGAATTCTAATCCTCTAAGCACTCTGAACATCTGGATTCCCTAGTAGCATTTTTAGAAAGGAGGTCTGAGGCTTAGATAAGACATACATGAGACTGCCAGTTGTATGTTATGAACAACTTGGAAACACAAGCCACCTGACTGGGGCATATTAGTTTTCTTCCAAACTGGGTGGAGAGATGCTGAAGTTTCTTTCTTTCTTTCTTTCTTTCTTTCTTTCTTTCTTTCTTTCT
>JAJEJO010055302.1:0-10227 GCA_020662805.1 Glaucomys volans | reverse complement strand
AGGACTGGGGATGTGGCTCAGTGGCAGAGTGTCCCTGAGTTCAATCCAAGCCTGGATACAAAAAAAAAAAAAAAAAAAAAAATGTGTATTCTGTGGCTTTAACATCCTAATTTAATCCTTTACTTTATCATTCAGTTAGTGTAGTTGAGCAGTTTAGACATGTATAAATTAGGAATGACAACAGTTTCTATTACATAGTATCCTTGACAGGAATTAGTAAAAAATTACATAAAGTGCCTAGCATAGCATCTAAGTGTAAATGTTCACACAGAATGTAGGTGCCTACACTGAAAAAAGCCACAGGGGTTTACAGTTTGAGTTTCTCTCTTCTAATCTGGGTTGGTGCTACTCCCACTTTTTTCAGACCAGATGATAAGAGAAGTAGAAATTAATGAGGGAGAAAGGAGGGCCTTGGATTCAAGATTGATAACATAAAAATCAGTCTCTGGAGGGCAGTTTGCATACCAGAACAAAAACTAGGCATGTCACAGGAAAGGGGGGAGCCAAAACTCCAAACTTTGATTCTTGTGTCCCAATGAAAGAAAAATTAGTAATCAAAACAGCAATCAAGAAAATCTAATTATGAGTGAAAATAAAGTGAAAGTAAAGAAAGGCTCAAAGAAAAAAAAATTCTCAAGAGAGTGGATTATCTATGAGCAGAGAAGGACAAATGAAGCAATGCTGCTCCCAACTTTAGTACTGCTTAATAGTTGGTTTAAAAGCTGAGGCCACCTTTGCAGTTTTTACCAATGAGATGTCTAACTTCTCCTTTACTTTGGCAGGAGAGTTCTTAATTCTAGTTGGTTCTCTGGAACTGTCATGGAACCATCCTATTTGGAGGACTTCATCTACAAGTCAATACTATGTTGATAGAGGAGCTGGGTGGTGTCAATGACTGGGCAGATTCCATATTAGTGCACCTGTGCTACTAATGAAATTTCCCTTCTGAGCTACGTTGAGAACCCTCTTGCTATAAATCCTAACTTTACAATGACCTCAGTATCCCTGTCAGGAGTTAACCCCATTGAGCTTTCCTTCTGGATGTATTTAATGACTCCCTTTGTTTCCTTATATTTATTCTCAGGGTTTATACACCTGCTGTTGTTCTACAAATTACCTGATTGTCCATTAAAGCCAATTTCAAAGAAACCCATGAACCTGTTATGTTATTGGGTCAATATCATTGCTTGTTTTAGTCAGCTTTTTTGCTGCTGTTGACTAAAAGATCTGACCAGAACAATTTTAGGGAAGAAAAGTTTATTTGAGGGCTCAGGGTTTCAGAGGTCTTAGACCACAGAAAGCTGGCTCCATTTCTCAGGACTGGAGGTGAGGCTGAACATCCTGGAGGAAGAGTAGGCTAGAGGCAAGTAGCTCACATGACCATCAGGAAGCAGAGAGAGACTCCACTAGCCACATTCAAATAGGTACCCCATGGCCATATCCCACCTGCCTCCAGTTACTACTCAGTTAATCCCTATGATTAAGCTAAAGCTATAACCCAATCATTTCTCCCCCAAACCTTCTTGCATTGTCTCACACATTTGCATTGTCCCCCATTTGGGGGAGGACACCTCATAACATTGCTTATTGCCAACTACTACATAACAGATGACACCTTTATTTTGTTCATTATGAATTGTTGCAAATAGTGTGTATCTTCATTACTGAATTTTTTTGACACTCTTACATTTAGGGTCAAAGGTAAAATCATCTCACACTCACCCCAACCCAGTTTGAATACTTCAGGAGAACCATGGGTACAACCAAAGTACAAAAAGGAGACTCCTTACATGACAGGTCAGAGCAAGAGCTGCAGACTCAAATATCAAGAAGATACACATGAGCCGAGTAGACTTAAGGAAAGAAAGAGCCTATGAATGAAGTAAACTTTTGAAAATCTAACATTTCATTTCAGAATTTTGGGGGTGGGGGTTATACCAGGGATTGAACTCAGAGACGCTCAACCACTGAGCCACATCCCCAGTCCTGTTTTGTATTTTCTGTAGAGACAGGGTCTCACTGAGTTGCTTAGCAACTCACTTTTGCTGAGGCTGGCTTTGAACTTGAGATCCTTCTGCTTCAGCCTCCCCAGCAGCTGGGATTATAGGTGGCACCACCACACCCGGCTCCACTTCAGATTTCTAAGACACTGGCCAGTCAGAAAAGACTAAAGAATGGAATTTTGTGAGCCTGGCTCAAAAAATTAATTTTTGCTCACTCACCTAAAGTCTAAAAGAACTGGGTTGAGATGTTTACTGTTTTGCACTTTTATAATAGTGCTAAATCCTACAGAATGCTGTACTAGGGAATAAAAGCTTGCATTGTTTCCAAGGCATGTCATTGTTGTGTCTTCCGTGTGACCTTGAGATAAAAGACATTGCCAGATCTGCATTGAGCATTAATACTTTCTACTCAGTAGCTCATATTGATGACTAAAAATATCAGTTAAACAAGCAGGAAGATTTATTTTTAATAAAAGGAGTGACTGTAAAATCCAAAATTCTTTCTACAGATAAAACTGCACATGATTCAAAAGTCTTTTATCATCTACTTTAAGAGATAGGGTACCATTTTAAAAAGAATATGAATAGTTTTGAAGTGAGCTCTATCTAGGTTTAAACTCCCATTCTGCTGCTAATTAATTAGGGGAAATTCTTACAGGTGATTTTAGCTCAATTTTTCCCATGTTTTTCATCTGAAAAGAACTAAAAATCCCTATCTCATAGTGTTATTGAAAAAAATAACAATATAAATAAAATGAGTTTGTACATGACTATTTGTTGGCATGTAGTACTATAATTATTTAGAAAGACATTTTACTTACTTTACCTCTTGATTATACTACAACTTGATATGTGTGCTGAATGATGACCACTGAAAATCTGATGGGCTGATGCATACTAAGGATATAGAAAATCATCTACTATATTTGATTCTAGATGTAAGAGGAAGACAATCATAGCAGTTCTATTTTTGATATCCTAAAATGTGACTTTAAACAAATCATGTGGGCAAAGCACATGCATTTTGTTTAAAATACATAATTACATTTCAACTTTTACTTTGTCAAGATAATGCTTTTGGACTTTCCTTTGAGGATTAGTAGAATCCTTATTTAAAAGTGTAATTTCCCAAAGGCATTACATATTATATAATGAATATTACACTCAGTTCATAAATGTGTTGGCGAGCCCTTTAAATCATAGATTCATAAACAAATATTCACTAAAAGAATCAAGAGTTCAAAGTACACCCAATTAGAATTCAGAAAAGAGATGAGTTTTTAAATGCAATTTTGAACTTGGAAAGAGAATCTATCAGGAGGTAATTGATTCCACGAAAAAGAAGTAATGATTGAAAATGTTCTGTCACTAGAGAATCCTCTGGAATATAAAAATGCATGGAAAAAGCAATAAGTAGGTTACACATTTGAAAACACATCAGAAAAATAAAGCTTTGTAGTGTATTCATTAGTAAACATCAGGAATCCCTAAAACACTTTGTGATTATTCAAACACTTTTTTTTTCTTAAGCAATATTCCAAGGAGAATAGTGGTGTGGCAAATAAATGTATAATCAATTAGAAGTGTCTTCAGCTACATGAGTACACATCATGGCATGTCTTGTTATACTAGTGACATTCCAGCCCCTTGCAAGCACAGTGGCTGATTTTCCAAGATACATGGTGAGACACTCCCTTGTATCAGAGAACAAGATGGGGCACTGGAGGGGTTGGGGAGGTGCATAAGCAACCAAAACTTGCCTGTGCAGTTGTAGATCTCCATGGGGGGGCTTGTAAAATTCAGAGCAGGAGCACTCTCTAAGTATATTTAATTCTGGTCCTTTCCCCTTAGTTTCTAAGGTAAAAGCAGATGATGGTACTAGGAAATATGGTAATCAGAAATAATGCTCACTAAAAAAAGAGAGAATGTTTGGCTAATATATTAAAAATGGAGGGTTTATAAGTTCTGAAAAAGTGGGCTTCCTTAAAAGGTTTGAGATGTCAAGTGTTATTTTGTGAGGGCACTTTCAAAAGTCCTTTTTGTTAACTAAATTTATAATGATCTTCCTATTTTATGGTGTTTCTCTTTGCTAGTTTAAGGTTTTGCCCTTGCTCTAATCAACCCTTGTGCAAGCACTCTAGTTTTAATATTAAAAAATGTTATAAATATTAAAATATAAAAGGGCTTCTTCCTCTCTTAACCTACAGTTCCTCTGCATACCTATCTCCTGGCCAAACCAATCATCTTGGCTCATCTCCTTTGGCCTCCAGAGTCACTGTTCCCAATTCAAAGACTTCATTAAATGTGATTTGGAATGCTGTACCAATGTCTTCTTTAAGGGAAAATATACTAAAGAAGTAGATATAAATAGATGTATAAAATCGTATTGGAGAAGCTCAGAAGTGCTGTACTCAAGAAAAGCACGGCGATTGACAAGCAATTTAAGCTGGAGTGTGAAAGGATGCAGAAATAACAAGATTTGCATGAAAAATATTGAGATCATGAGAACATCAAATTTAAACGAATAACTCATGTGCCTCATGATTTAGTCATGAGGGCTGACATTACGGTTACAACTTTCAATATCCTTGGCTTTTGAAATAGTTCTATAATGAGGGTGGAGCATATCCATCTATAGAGAAAACTAGCATTATTTTACCCAGTCAGCTCATTACTTGAGAAAGAGGGTTACAAGAATCTTAAATCTTTATATATTGGGGGGGGGATTCCAATCACTTGGCTATGACTGAGTTCTTATTTTGGGACATAAATTTAAACCAAAAGAGGAAAATTATGCCAGGATAAGAAAAAAATCCATTATTCAAACAATTATGAATAGCCAACTCACAAAAGTCAGAAAGAAGCTCAAATTGATGTTAATATCTGTTTATCTTATAAAAAATTTTAACAACTGGTCAGGAGCAATGATACTGTCCGTATAGAAGTCATTTAAAGGGCTCCATATTGACAAGATAAGTGTCATTCCCATGAACCAGGCAGCTGACATAGTGTAGGTCTTATTTTCCTTTCCCTTTTATTTTTTATGGCATAATAGGCGGTGTGAAAGTCTAGTTGCACTTGTTATCTCAGAGGAGAAATGCAGTTCTGACTTCTGTTTATACTTTCATATCATACTGTATTGCTGTGAACCTCGACGGCTCTTCCAGTGGGACGCCATGTTTAGCCCATGAATGAGGAGACTGTCACAATCAAAAGTGCTTCAGGCACAAACAGATTTGAAACAATCTTCCTACTGACTGGAAGAAAAAAAACGGCCGGTTCTGAGGATCATTAAAGGTTCTATTGATGTGGTTTCGGGGGCACACATTTAGATTTTCAAATGTGTTTTACATTTGGAACAGTTTTACTTGCATTAAAGCTCAGCTGCTTTCCCTGAGAACTCTCCTTCTTGTCATCATTTGCAGAAGCTTTCACAGAGAACTTACTGTTCCAACTGGGAAGGAGGTGGGAGAGGTGGGGAACGCAAAGCAGGCGATTGAACTAGCTCTCTTGACTCAGAGATGCCAGGATCACCTGCTCGGCAACATTCTGCAGAGTGTGAAGCACAGAGATGAAAGGGGCCACCTGCAGTGTCCCAGAAAGGGAAAAAAAAAATTTTTTTTGGCATTTAAATGTGCTAGCAGTCTCTGATTGAAAAAGTAAAAAGACTTTCAATCAATATAAATTAGATGGAAAGTAATTAGGCAGACAAGGTACCATGTCTCTGCTTGGAGAATGTGTGCGTATGTGTGTGTGTGTGTGTTTGTGTGTGTGTTTGTGTGTGTGTACTCATTTGCTCTACTGACATATCGACCATTTCATCATAAGGACATCTCATTATGCAATGTTTCGTTGTAGGGACACTTTTCCATACAGCATCTTATCATTGACATTTTATCATCAATGTTTGTCAGGTCATTTTGTCATGCAATTTTCCACCATTGACATTTCTTCAGAAAGGCAGGCCCGATGATAATGGTTCAGGGCTGACAGTATATTAAACTCCTTGGTTACATTATTACACATGCTGGTTGGTTTTCCTGTACCTAATAAAAAACAATCCCTATGAAAGGAAAGAAGTTATTTCTTATATCTCCCCACTCTGAATATTTTAAAACAACTGAATTGTGCTTAACTAAATATTGCAAATCGAACTGTACATCCTCAAAATGCGTTCCAAGGCCATTTGAAAAGGAATAGAGTCTGAATTTCTGCCTTTCAACAGGTGTGCCATGGGAGTTTTGACAGAGAACACATAATTACAACTGGGGAGAAAATGGGAGAGACAGGGAATGCAAAACTCTTCAAATTTTCTACCAAATTCACAATAAAATAATTTGAAGAAAACTCATAGCTCATCTGATCTATTCTGATGCTTAAGTGTCCTCAGTCTCTTTATAAAACAAAGCAGTAGTAGGGTATTCATTTATTCATTACCTAACCAATTAATTGGTAGTAGCTTTGATTAAATCCTTAACTAAATGACACACAAATGACAGTTTAGTTCATTTTAAGCTTTGGAAAAATATTGACTTTTAAAATTAAAAATTAGTTGAATACTTTTAGAAAAATACAAAACTGATAAAAGTAATCATCGAATTCCCTCTTTGCCCAAGTCCTCCATTTCCATTTCCTAATGGAAAAAAAAAAAAAAAAAAAAAAAAAAAACCCTTATCCTTCCAGAGCCTGTTTCTTTTAATCTCCAAGGATTTTTCTCTGAGCATTTCAATTTATAAGGTCTTCCTACGCACTTTCCACATTTACATTTCCCCCAAATGCTCGATGAATTGCATATTGAGACTCATTCAGCTGCCATGTTGACTAGGAGCCAGACTCTGCTGGGATACGACTGGAGCCCAAGAAAGAATGGCTGTGGGCTGGACTGGAAATCAAAAGGATTTTGATATACATACTTTTTCCCACAATTTCTGACTTACTCTTTTTTTTTTTTGTCCCAGTCTTTTATCCTCTTGGCCTTTCCTTGCTTTAAAACCTAAAAATTTTCTGCTTCCCTGGGTAGATTTCTGTTTTTTTCTTCCCCTTTCTTTTCATCTCCTTTCTCTTCCTTTTGATTTGATTGGTTTTTGAAACTATAGATAACCCACACATTTTTCCCTCTACATTGTCACCTTCTCAAGTCTTTTTGTGACTCTATTAGCAAATAGATGCTACTGTGCCTCCTCTTCTGCAAACTCTCTTTTGCAAAGGTATTTTGTTTCTGCCATAGCAACTTTTAGTAGCTTCTTTTTGCAGAGCAAGACATGTGCCAACTTTGCTATTCACATCATTCAGCTTCTTGAATTAAAAGATATTAATACTGTCTTTCCAACACCTCAAATTTAATAAATCATAGAATGTTTTGCACAATGTATTGCTTATAACTTTATATTTTTCTTTTAGAATCTCTTTTTTTCCTGAAAAAGAGAGTTACTGTCTACTTTGGCTTATCCAATTCCTGAATAATGACTTTTATCTTTTCCCACCAAATAATGAAACTTTTGACCCCAGTCATATTGCTCTGGTCAACTACATTTTACATACATAAATTAATCTGCATTGATGAAACCTGGTTCTTGTACATCAGTTGACAAATATTAGCTGAGCATTATCAAGTCACCTTATGCAAGTAGAAATCACACAAGAAGGAAATGTGCACCAGAACCTGCCTAAATCATTCTTGCTCTGCTTTCAGAAGCTTCTATTTTCATAACTTTTTCTTTCTCTTCCCTCCAATAATGTACATTAAAAACTGTCACCAGCATACCTTCTTAGAACATATTATTCATCCTCTTTTTCCAATTCCCATAATTTATAATTCTAGAGACTTTTAAAATGGACACTCTTTTGTTCTTTGTTAGAAATGACAGAGGGGTTAGAGGATTCACAGAAAAACTGCCATCGATGGAAAAAATAATAACAAAGCAAAGAGCAAGAGGGTGGCTTACAGGAAATAATGTGTAAAACTACAAACCCAGAGCCTGCGACTTTCATTAGCTTCTTTGATAAGAGAGTCATGGTGGCAAACTAAATGAATGGTATCATGTAAACTTGCCAAAAGTAATGAATGACATATGATTGTTTCAGTCAATCATAAAAGTCTGATCATTGCTATGTTTATTTCCTGAATAAAGTTACATAATGATTAATAGAGCACTGTAAGAGGTAAGAGATCTTCATAGCGCCCTCTAGTGTATAGCCTGCAGATGAGAATGATAAGGGGAAGGTGTGATTCTTGCAATCTACATGGATAAGAGAAAAAAAAGGAGTGGAGAGCTCTCCCTTCTGCCTGTCATTTGCCTTCCTTTATCTCCCCACTTGACTGGAACCGGTCCCTTGTGCCTCGGTTGTACCTGGTACAGTTCTCAATTTCATAACTTTCCTCACGACATTGTGGGTGTTTGTGTAGTTGTCTGTCAGCCTTACCAGACTGGGAGACAGATCAGGAATTGATGCTAATTTATCTTTTCATTCCCTTAGCACCTACCTTTATTTTCTCAGGGAATGTTTGATACATGGGTAGGTGAAAGGATGGATGAGAGAACAAGAATGGATGACAAAATGATCATTGTCTTACTTTCACTACATTATTAAGTGATTAGAATATAATTAATGTATCAAGTTCCACCATCTTCTTGCTACTCATTTCAGATTCTTGTGTGACACTAAATCACAGAAGCTGCTCAAAAAAGCATGAGAGAATGGACCTCTTTGTATTAAGAGGAAATAATTGCTAGGACTAGGGCTTTGATTCACTATAATAGTAACAGCAACAACAATAATGTAATATTGCTATGTCTGTAGTCTAAATGTTTATGCTCCTCCAAAATGTCTATGTTGAAATCCTCATCTAATACTATCCAGGTGATAGTATTAGCATGTGGGCCCCTTGAAAGGAGATTAGGTCACTGAGAAGAGCCTTTATGAATGGGATTAGTGCCCTGAGAGACCTGAGAGAAAACCCTTACCATTTCCACCATGTGAGGTTACAGCAAGAAAGTTTCTTCTAGTAACCAGAAAAGCAGTCCCTCACCAGACACTGAATCTGATGGCACTTTAATCTTGGACTTTCCAGCTTCCATAACTATGAGAAATAAATTTCTGCAATTTATAAGTCACCCAGTATATGGCATGTATATAGCAGCTCAGACTCTGCCGATAGCTAAAATATATTGTTTACCATATGCCAGATGCCACTGTAAGCACTTTATGAATTAGATTATGTTATTTTCCCCATTTTAAGAGAAAAGGAAACTGAAGCAGCCAGTGTTAAGTAATTGCCCCCCAAAAATAGTTAACCCAAGAAGTTACAAAGTAATAAGCCAGCATCAACATTATCAGATGAGATCTACCATGTCCCTTGACACTAATGCTTTATAATTATACATTTAATTTTTAAATATGAGACTAATATGTAAATTCCACAATGTGTAAATTTCTACAATGATCAATATTTCATCAAAGTACAATCCTGTCTTGTTTTGCTCACACAGAACCTAAGACATGGCAGGTACACAATATTTCTTGAACTACATCTTAGTTTTCCATCACTATATCAAAACACCTGAGAGAATCAAGTTAATAGGAGAAAAAAAATTACTTTGGTTCATTATTTCAGAGGCTTCAGTTCATGATCAATTGACCCCACCACTTTGGAACTGTGGCAAGGCTGTATATGGTGGGAGCACATGGGGAAGGAGACTGCTCACCTCATGGTACCCAGGAAGTAAAAAAGAGAGACAGAAAGTACTGAGGTTTCAGTACCTCATTCAAGGATATTCTCGCAGATACCTAACTTCCTTCTATGAACCTCGCCTCCTAAAGATTCCACCATGTCCTAATGGTTTCACAGGCTGGCAACCAAGCCTCTGTGCACTTTGTGCACACATGGGCCTTTGGGGAACATTAGAGATCCAAACTAGAACATATGACAAGCTAACCTCTACTCAAAAGCCACTACCCTGTTGATGTGATACAATGTACAAATATATTGCTAGGAATTCTAATCCTCTAAGCACTCTGAACATCTGGATTCCCTAGTAGCATTTTTAGAAAGGAGGTCTGAGGCTTAGATAAGACATACATGAGACTGCCAGTTGTATGTTATGAACAACTTGGAAACACAAGCCACCTGACTGGGGCATATTAGTTTTCTTCCAAACTGGGTGGAGAGATGCTGAAGTTTCTTTCTTTCTTTCTTTCTTTCTTTCTTTCTTTCTTTCTTTCT
>JAJEJO010055271.1:0-15387 GCA_020662805.1 Glaucomys volans | reverse complement strand
CTTCACTCACCTATCCCATACTTTTGTAATCTTAGTTTTCCTGAACTAAAGCAAAACAGTACTGGGTGGAGAGGGGAGCAGATTAATGTGAAAGCCAGCAGTGCTTCAGCACTTCCTAGTAACTTCATCCTTGGTATCAGTCCCCAACTTCCAGCTCTCTTCCCTAAACAGCTAGGAACCAATCCCTTGGTTCTAGAAGAAATCATATAGTCCCTTCAACCTTCTTCCCTTCCCTCCTGAGAACATGCCGTTCCTTTGTCCTCCCTCCAGAAGGTAAACAATCCATGTTTTTATTCTCTTTCCTGGCCCCACTTCCTTCACCTCCCCATATCAAGTTCATGGAATGTTTGATGATTGGCCGGGACCTTGTAAGACTACTTCAGAATGTTGCTAGGATACCAGAATTTGAACTGCTTTGGAAAGATATCATCCATAACCCTCAGGCCTTGAGTCCTCAGTTTACAGGTAAGCCAACCCCTGGGCATCCTGTCCTTGAGAAGTGGCAGGTTAGCATATAGGTCCTATATGAATTGAGAGGGCAGAGGTTAATGGGTAGGACAGCCTTTGGCAATCAGATACAGGAAGCTTGGGAAAGGGTAGGTTTGCCAAGTACAGCTGGATATTGGAATGGCAGAAGTACAGAACAATTCATGTGGTTCCTAGACAGTCCCTACTTGGCAGACTCCAGCTTTCATTACTCCTAAGAAAATAGTGAGATTGAGAACTGTGATCTTCTTCCTCTCCTGGAAACTCCTTGGCTCAGGAGTTGAGCTGATGACCAGTCTTTGGCTTCACTGAGTCTGGCAGAGAGTCAGAGGTCAACTCATGAGACTGAGTCAGCAGAGGAGCTGGAATTAGTCCTGTAAGAGATGGCCCCTCCCTAGATGCAGTCTGGCCTCTAATTCCAAGGATCCATCTTGGCCAAAATCATCTTTAGGGAAGAGAGGGTCTCTGTGTTCCTTCCCTGACATGGTCCTTTTAATGTCCTTTTCCCTTTCTCAGGGTCTTGGTATGGTCTGAACAGTGACTCTACAGTTTTGTTCCCGAGCCTACCTCTAACACACATTCACACACATGCATGCACGCACACAAAGCACTCTCTTCCAGGATCTGAGAAGTGGGGAAAGTGCTGGTGCTACCTGATAATGTACTAATCTTACATCAAATGTGTATCAGGTTACTTTGAGTGTCTCTTCTATGTTAGGCACACATACTTAATTATTTAACCCCCAGAACAATTCTATATGATGGGTATTTTACTTCCCACACTCACAGGTAAAGAAACTGAGGTTCAGCTGGGCATGGTGGCACATGCCTGTAATCCCAGCACTTGGGAGGCTGAGGCAGGAGGATCACGAGTTCAAAACCAGCCTCAGTAAGGGCAAGGCACTAAGCAACTCACTGAGACCCTGTCTCTAAATAAAATACAAAATAGGGCTGGGGATGTGACTCAATGGCCGAGTGTCCCTGAGTTCAATCCCTGGTTCAAAAAAAAAAACAAAAAGGAAAAAGGCTGCTGATCTAGCTCAGGGGTAGAGCACCCCTAGGTTCTCTATCCCAGTATCACCCCTTCAAAAAAAGGAAAGGAAAGGAAAAAAGAAAGAAGAAACCTGAGGTTCAAAGAGATTAATTTGCTCAAGTGTAAGTGAAAGGCAGGATTTGAATCCAGGTCATCCTGACTCCAGAGCTGTGGTTACCACATCACATTGATTTAAGGATCTAATGGTGGAACTTTGAGGAGCAGGAAGACAGGTTAGGGTTTCCCATATTTTTCCCTTAACTTTCTCACCTGTTGCCAACTGCAATAATGGGACTAAGGGACTCCATAAGACCAGCAGAGAAAGGGCATAATGTAATAGGGATGTAGTTAGTTGGGACACAACATACAGATGCTGGTTAGAATCCCTATGTGTACTGATGCCTGGAATTACCTGTGAACAAGACCACGGGCCATCAGTACTTGACCCAGCTTCCCCACCCACTTTCCATTCCTTCTGGTCCTCAGGTTTCTCTCTTTTCTCTTCCCTCCCACATGTGGCTCAGGTATCCTACAGCTTCTTCAGTCAAGAACATCCCGAAAATTCCTAGCATGTCGTCTAACCCCAGACATGGAAACTAAGCTCCTCTTCATGACATCCCGGGTGAGCTTGCCTATTACAACAGGAAGAGGAATTGCAGGTGCTAGTTGGGCTTCTTGTTTCTGTCTGCAGATCTGTTACTACTGAGTACTGATCCACAGAGTGGTAGCTAAGTGGGTATCCCTTATCCACATGGCTACTGGCTTCTTTGTTCATTCTGTGTCTATACATTGTGCATAGTGCTGAGGAGTGGGGATATAGGGTTGAGTAGGAGTGATGCAGTTCCAGCTCTTATGAAGCTTTCAGTCTATCTAAAGTAGGCATTATGCCAAAAACTGTGTGCAAATCTTATTTACAAATGCACACTATGCTATTAAAAGGTAGAGCGAGATTGTTCATTCTGTCCATTGTTCTTTCAGGATAGCTGTGACCTTTTGGTGTCTAAATATGTCTGAACGATGGTAAAATTGCTTGAGGAACATGTCATAGATGGAACTCTCTGGGTTCCACTTCCCCAGAGAATCTGATTGAGAAATCTGTTTTTAGCAGACTTAAGTAGTCCCTTTGCAGACAGCCTGACAATAAAGAACCAATGCCCTGGCCAACTTTGGATCCCCAAGTCATCTAGGAAAATTGCCCAGATCTGTGGTGTCCTTTGTGATGGCAACTAGCCATATGTTGCAATTTAAATTTAAGTTAGTTAAAATTTAGCATCTTGGTTGCAGTAGCTACATCTGAACTGCTCATGGCTATCATCATTACCGGAAATTTTGTTGGGAACTGTGGTCTGAATGCATCTTTTTGCTTATTTTCTATTTTGATTTCTGGCAGGGGAATAGAAGAAGAAACCAGATCCTCCTCCTTTTTAGTATTGCTGTTCGTACCATTTGGGTCTGTTTAGTGAAGTATTCTTGCAAAAAGTTTTGGAGTCTGTACCTTGGATAATGGTTAAGTTGCTCGATGACAGGAATCACTCAGTACTGAATGGTAAACAGGTTCAGGCTCTTGCTTTCAAGGAACATTCCTTGCTGTTCAGTAGACTTAGGAAAATAAGAAAAGATTATAGTATGACCATATATTCAGTGGTCAGTGCAGGAGCAAGGAGCCAAAAATAGACCACAATTGTTGTTGTGGCATCAGGTCAGTGGTGACAATGAATGCACCCCTGACATGCGAAGCAGCCTAGAAAGACAAAGCGTTTTTTAGAATCATGAAATACCCCGAAGGGAAAGGAGACTTGGAAGACAGTGTGAGCTAATGAGTAAGTGGTGGGAAGAAATAGAGGTCTAGGTCAAACATAGAGTTTAATGGTACTCGTAGATTCACCCTGCCTGCCAAATTTCTTTTTCCAACTTTTCCCTCCCCAGGTGCGGTTTGGTCAACAAAAGAGATACCAAGACTGGTTCCAGCGCCAATATTTGTCAACCCCAGACAGTCAATCTCTGCGCTGTGACCTCATTCGCTACATCTGTGGAGTCGTCCACCCTTCTAATGAAGTGCTGAGTTCTGACATCTTGCCTCGATGGGCCATCATTGGTTGGCTCCTGACAACATGCACGGTAGGGGGCTGGGCCCCAGGGTAGAGGATGTTGGGTGTTGAAGGATGCCTCTCCCATCATATCCTCTGTATCTCCATGCTTCTTGCTGACTCTCTAGGGCCATTTGACCCCTCAGGGGCCTTCTTTCTTTCTTTCTTTCTTTCTTTTTGATTTTTTTTTTTTTAGATGATGATAGACCCTTATTTTATTCCTTCATTTATATGTGGTGCTGGGAATTGAACCCAGTGCCTCACACATTTTAGGCAAGTGCTCTGCAACTGGGCCACGACACCAGCCCAAGGGCCCTTCTTTCACTGTTGTCTTTCAAATGTTTCAGCCTCTTACTCCACTACCTTTGTGTCTCAAGAAATTTTCTTAGACTCATTATTTCTCATCTGGGTTGGGGATTGAATAGGCCCATCTATCTCCTTATTACCAACCCCCAAAAGCCTGGATTTCTGAAGCATCCTTGCCTTTTTCCTTTGAGCTTCTAGATACCATACATAGTTATTTCTCTGAATTGTTCCTTTTTCAAAGTTTTAGGGGTTTCATTCTTTAGATCCTCACCTCCATGCCTTTTGGCATCAGCTTAGGATAAAGGAGCCATTTCCTTCCCAGCATTTTCTTTCCTGTGCCTAGGTGGGAAACTATCCAATCTCTGGCATCTTTTGACAGGGTTTCCCCTCCCCTCTCTGACTGGATCCTTGGAATCCATATATTGGAATTCATATATGACAAGTGACTATTCCTGGAGGGTCTTTTCTTCAGAAATGTGTGTGGGGAGCCCACCAAGGACAGCCCAGGGGCTAGTCTGAGTGTTGCCTTGACTCAGAAGTAATCAATGAACTCCTAAGTCCAAGTGTTCTCCCTTAGGGGAGTAGGGGTATATTCTACTGGGTGTATGAAGATCCCAGGCCAGTCCCATCCCCTTGGTTGATAAGACCACAGGATTCTCATACTCACACATAACACAGACTCAGGTCTGTGGGGTTCCACTGAATTTCAATAGGAACTGAATTTCATAGATGGAGCAGAAAAGAAAGTCCTGGAATCTGCCCTGGGCTTCTGAAGGAAAGGGAGCTGGTTGATGAAACTAGCCCTTTATTTTTGTCCTTCTCTTTTCCAGTCAAATGTTGCTGCCTCTAACGCCAAGCTGGCTTTGTTTTACGACTGGCTGTTCTTTAGTCCAGACAAGGATAGCATTATGAACATAGGTATGTGGCCCAGACTAGGCAACACCGCCTTCCCATCCCTCAGGTCCCATTGCCTTGTCCTAGTGACAGCAGTCATAAATCTTAGGGCAGCATGGAGTGGAGGCAGCTTATCTGGGAGCAGTTCGGTTGTTCCTCATTAGTTCTCCCTTGACCTCGAAGGCTTGATGAGGCTAAGCAGTCACACCCCACTTCCCCCTGACTTTTTCCCATAGCTTTATCCCTGGCCTCAGGGTGGGGAGGACCTAGGCAGAGGAAAAAAACTATGCCATGTCCTGCTTTTCCTCTCCTCCTGCCTCTCTTCTTCAAGCTGTATGCTAAAGACAAGAAGGGAGAATGAGGTCTAAGAGTAATTGGGGGGACTGGTTGGCTCTTGGAGCTGCCCAGTACAAATGAGGGAAATAGATGCAGCACTCCCTGGAGCCATTCAGTATATATTGACATCCCATTTTGTGGAGGTGGAAACAGAAAGTCTGATGTGGGGGGATCCTTTAATTCCACATTCTCTAGAGCCAGCCATCCTGGTAATGCATCACTCCATGAAGCCCCATCCAGCCATCACTGCCACACTCCTGGACTTCATGTGCCGCGTAAGTGCCATACCCGCCTCACCTCCCAGTTCCTTGATGCAGAGTTAGATCTATCTCCACTAATCTTCCACTGATTGGGTCTTCCCTGTCCCCCTTGTCTGGAGCAGAAGTGGTCATGAGTTTATCCCCCAACTCAGTGAATGCTTCCCTTTCATATTACCACTGTTTCCAGTTGGATTGGCCCTTTGTTTGCATGGAGTTTCTCAACTGTAAGATGATAACTTAAGGTAGAATCTAGTCACCTTGAAGAACAGCTGGGTCCAGTAAGTGTGTCCCAACTTCCTAACCTGGAGTGGTCAGAAATGCTCCATTTCTCTGCAGCCATTCTACCCTAGCGTTCCCTGACCAAAACCAAAGCAGTTTTTTAGATCTAGTTCAGTAGAACACTCTATGCAGAGTCCTGTGCCATTCTCCCTTCTTCTTCCCTTCCAGATCATTCCCAACTTCTATCCACCTTTGGAAGGCCATGTGCGGCAGGGTGTCTTTTCTTCCCTCAACCACATTGTGGAGAAACGGGTCTTGGCGTAAGGAGTTTATTTGTAGGGAGGGTGGAGGTAGGGGATTGTCCCATTTTTCATTAGGTCCAGCCCCTTCTGGGTAAGGCACATCAGATACTGCCGTAACACTGCTGACCCTTTCCCTTGGCAGGTGTAACAAGTACTATTTCCCCCTTCCCCCAACTACAGGGAATATGTCCTGTTGACTCTTAATTTCTCTCCTGCCATTATGTTTCAAAGGGCTTCAAATGCCCTCCTTTCCCCTGTTAACCCCTGGAAGGATCTGAAGATGGCCCAGTCTTACTGATTGGGCTTAGCCCTCACTCTGTCTCCATGTTGAGTTAGAAATGAGGACCTCTGATATTGACCTTCATTTGTGTTTCCCATTAGACACTTGGCTCCCCTGTTTGACAACCCTAAATTGGATAAAGAGCTGCGGGCCATGCTGAGAGAGAAATTTCCTGAGTTCTGCAGCTCTCCCTCCCCACCTATGGAAGGTATGGTAGTCTTTCCACTGTCACCTGCGTTAGAAGAGGGATGAAGCCATCCAAGGTGCAGACTAGAGCCCTGTTTGTGATGTTTCCCTGAACGCTATCTGTTTTCCTTCCCCACTTTCTCTTTTTATTCTTTCTTGTGTTGTCTCCCTTTCTTCTCTCTCTTCATCTAATTTTACTTGATTTTTCCCTCATCTTTCTTGCTCTCTCAACTCTTTTTTCCCTTATTAATATCATCTCAGTAAGCAGAAGGCTTTCATGGAGTGTTTATTATCTCACTTTACCTATCCCTTCTCCCAACCCTCCACCCTGGCCCATGATGAGAAGTTGTTACAGTAGGTCTCAAATCTTGTCTGATTCCAGTCTGACATTTCCCTGCCATGCATCCCCCATACACTTTTTTGTCTTGGGATAAGGGCTTAAGCCAAGCACTACTTCCCAACTTGATTTTAAATTAAAGAGCACAAGAGATTGTCTCCACCCTTATCTACGTATTCATTCTGAGCTAAGCATAGAAAATTCATGTCCTGTGTTTTTCCTGTTTCTGGCAATGTCTCCCTACAGGTTATAGAAAGTTGTAAGGACAAGAGATTTGTCCTTCCAGGGTCAGTATTCCATTTAGGACATAAACTCTGTATTCTCCCCTTACACTCCAGTCTCCCCTTCCTGGAAGCATGGGACATACTGGAGGCCATCAGGTATCTTTCTCTTTTTACTCCCAAGTCAAAATTGAGGAACCAGTTTCCATGGAGATGGATAACCATATGTCAGATAAAGATGAGAGTTGCTATGACAATGCTGAGGCAGCCTTCAGTGACGATGAGGAGGATCTCAACAGCAAAGGTGAGACTGGCAGCAAGGGATTGTTCAGGACTGACAGCCCTGGGAGAACCATCTTACATGAGCAGCCTGTCTGCAGTCTTTCTTCCCTATCATCTTTGCTCACGAGTCAGTTTTGTTAATAGCAGTATTGAATGAGACTCAAGGGTACAGAGCCCTGCATTTAACTTAAAAGGTAAAATAAAGTGGTTCCTGCCCATTTGTGGGTAAGAGCTGTCACGAATTTACACAGCATTGAGTAAACAGTCCCTGAGGACTGTGGGGAAGGAATAGGTGAACTATCTGTGTTGCTGGCATTTGGGCAAATTGACTTCTAAATCACTCCCTTCAGGAAAGAAGAGAGAATTTCGTTTCCATCCTATCAAGGAGACAGTTGTGGAGGAGCCAGTTGATATCACCCCTTACCTAGACCAGTTGGATGAGTCCCTAAGGGACAAAGTACTCCAGCTACAGAAGGGGAGGTAGGTACAGACCCTTCTCCCTGCCTTGTGGGAGGACGTACAGGCGATGCTTTCTCCCTTGTGCCTGGTAGGTATGGCAGAATGATGTGGTTTGGAGAGAAATGTGATGGGGTATATGGAAAGGTGGCTGAACCTTCATGAGTGTTGTCTTCTGCAGCTGGAGTGGATTGCCCTGTACCCTAACACCTTGGGTTCCTAGTCCTTAGGTTCTAGGGATGAGAGCCTCAGAGAACAGAAGCAAGATGGATGGATGGGGATTTCCCTATTCTTTGGGCCTCTGCCCAGAAAACAGCAAATTCTGCCCTAAAGCCTCCCCCACCCAAGCTGGGAGTTTACATAGAGCTCCTTTGTTTTGTCTCTGTTCATGTGAGTGCTGTGCACACTGTTCTGTGTGTCCTGCCCTCTGCTATCATTTATGTCCTTGGGATTTCCTCTCACTTCTGTACTGCAGTGATACAGAGGCCCAGTGTGAGGTCATGCAGGAAATCGTGGACCAGGTCCTGGAGGTGAGTAGGAACCCAGTCCTTTAGGGAGGAAGGAGCCCAGCCTGTCCAACTTAGAACTCCCCATGCAGATATCACCCTGGGAATGTGACTCCCTCCTTCCACTCCCCCAGATGAGTCCCTCTCCTGGGGGCTAGAGAATTTGCTGATCCTGGAAGTGGAAGCAGATAAGCTCAGAGGCTCTGGGGCAGTGGAGGGAGTGAGATTTAGACATAGGTTGTGATACCCCTTCCTTCCCTTGTCTCACCACCCAGGAAGACTTTGACTCAGAGCAGCTGTCTGTCCTTGCTTCCTGTCTACAAGAACTCTTCAAGGCTCACTTCCGAGGGGAGGTGCTACCCGAGGAGGTCACAGAGGAGTAAGGCTCACCTTCCCTGATGCTTGACCTCAGGAACCAGAAGTGTGTTCTTACAGTCTAAGCCCAAGAGGCACCATGCTGTGTACTTGAGAAAAAGAATCTGTTCACTTGATGTTCTGTTTCTTAGTGTGTACGAATTGAAGTGAGGGCTTATTTTGCCTGCGGACCCTGTGTATAATGGGGTGGTAAACTAGTATCCCTACCCTGTCCTACCAGCCCTGCTGCTGGGCCAGTAGCCCCAACTTTTACTGCTTTAGGTAGAATTGAATCCTTGCCTAGACTCTCCTTGAAGAACAGGAATCTCCCTTTTGGTGATGATGATAGCCTCAGATTGTGACTCCATGTTAGGAGCCTGTTTTCTCTGCTTCCAAGCATTTGGGGCCACAGGAAGTTTGCCTTGGAGTAGGATGGGAGCAGACTAGCCTCAGTATGGTCCCCCCCATGATCTGCCTGCAGCTGCCCCTCCCCTTTTGTGGATTTTCATGTGTAACCCTCCTCTTGTAGGTCCCTGGAGGAGTCTGTAGGGAAGCCTCTCTATCTAATATTTAGGTAAGCACCCAGTGGTAGGAGGGATTGCTCTGCCCTCCATCTTTCCTATGGCACACATTTATTCCTGTCCTGGGTCACATGGCTCCCTTTCCAGAGAGGAGGAGGTTTGTGGTAAGAAGATTAGCCTTCCTGGGCAATGCCTCTCCTCTCACCCCACCTTCAGGAACCTGTGCCAGATGCAGGAAGACAACAGCAGCTTCTCTCTGCTTCTGGATCTTCTGTCTGAGCTATATCAGAAGCAACCCAAGATTGGCTACCACCTGCTCTACTACTTAAGGGCCAGGTGAGTGTAAGGAAGCCACCTGGAGAGCCAGCCTTTCTCCTCTGCATACCTGATTCCTATAACCTTAGCTGTCATCACCAGCGCCTTCCATATGTTTGTTTTGGTGCTAGGGATCAAACCCAATTTAAAGTGCACTGTTGCCGGGCGTGGTGGCGCACGCCTGTAATCCAAGCGACTTGGGAGGCTGAGTCAGGAGGATCTCGAGTTCAAAGCCAGCCTCAGCAATTTAGCAAGGCCCTTAGCAACTCAGTGAGACCCTGTCTCTAAATAAAATACAAAATAGGGCTGGGGATGTGGCTCAGTGGCCGAGTGTCCCTGAGTTCAAGCCCTGGTTCCAAAAATAAATAAATAAATAAAGTGCACTGTTCAGTGTTTTTAGTGTATTCCCAGAGTTATACAAATATCACTGCTGTGTAATTTAAAACACTTTATCACCCCTAAAAGAAAACCCCTCATTCTCTCTTTTTTTTTTTTTTTAAGATGGGTTCTTTCTTGCCCAGGCTAACCTCAAAGTCTTGGGTTCAAGAGATGCTCCTGCCTCAGCCTCCTAGGGAGCTAGGACTGTAGGCATGTACTGCCACCCTTAGTCTTTTCCAATTTTAACCCTAATATTTGTCTTTTTATTGCTGGCTTTTTTCTCTTTCTTTTTCTTGTTTTTGGTACTGGGGATTGAACAGGGCTCTACACATGCCAGACAAGTACTCTGCCACTGAACTTCATGCCCAGCCTTTTTTATTTTGAGGCAGAGGATCTCTCTAAGTTGCCCATCCTGACCCCAACTTGATGATCCTCCTGCCTCATCCTCCTGAGTAACTGGGATTACAAGCATGTAATATTTTTTATTTATATATATATACACATATATATATATATATATATGTTATAGATAGACACAATACCTTCATTTTATTTATTTATTTTTATGTGTTGGCTGAGAACCAAACCCCATGCCTCACATGTGCTAGGCAAGTGCTGTGCTCTCCCACTGAGCTGCCACCCCAGTCTCTCTTTTCACTTTTTTTAGTAATAACCTTTAAAACACAAAAGTGGCTAGGCATGGTGGTATATACCTATAATTCCAGAAGCTTGGGAGGTTAAGGCAGGAGGATTTCAAGTTCAAAGCCAGCCTGAGCAACTTAGCAAGGTTCTAAGCAACTTAGTGAGACTCTCTGTCAAAATTTAAAAATGGGGTAAGGGGGAGCTGGAGATGGGGCTCAGTGGTGAAGTGCCCCTGGGTTCAATCCCCAGTACCAAAAACAAAAAACCCACAAATGTGTTAAATTTTTGTGAAGTCAATTTATCTATTTTTCCTTTTGTCACTTGTTTTTGTTATCATGAAGATTCCCTCCTGTGTTTTCTTCTAAGTGTTGTATGGTTTTAGATCTTATAGTTAAGCCCATAAGCCCTTTTTTGGTTTTTTTGGAGGGGGGTTTGGCTTTTTTTTGCAGTGCTGGGGATTGAATCCAGGGCCTTGTGCTTGCGAGGCAAGCACTCTACCAACTGAGCTGTATCCCCAGCCCCTATAAGCCATTTTGAGTTAAGTTTTATTTATGATGTGACTTGGTACTGCCTCATGGACAGAACCCAGAAGGCCAGAGAGCTTTCTCCAAGCTGACCTGAGCCTTCTCTCTCATGTCACTTAGCTTCATTGATTTCAGTCAGGGCCCTCTGTGGAGCACTGGGAGGGGATGACGAAACAAGAGTGTCTCCTGACACTTAGGTTGTCAAGCCCTTGGGGAAGGCAGGGAGGAATGTGGGACAAATGAGCACAGGGCGTATAGGAGAGATAAAGGCATTCCAGAGTAGGAGTGAGCCTGCTTTAGAGCATCTGAAGTTCTGGTGCTGTGGTCAGGCTACTGACTTAGGCCCAATTGATTTTGCAGCAAAGCTGCTGCTGGGAAGATGAACTTGTATGAGTCATTTGCCCAGGCCACCCAGCTGGGCGACCTGCACACCTGTCTAATGATGGACATGAAGGCCTGCCAGGAGGACGATGTGCGGCTGCTGTGCCACCTCACGCCCTCCATCTACACAGAGGTCAGTGCGTCCAGCTTTATCCATTGTTGGGGGTAGTACAGGGGGCTCACAAGAGACCACCTACCTTGGTGTACACTCTAAGCATCACACACAACCCCTTCTGACCTCAGTGGCCACCTCTCCTCACAGCATGACTCTCAACTTCATTTCATTTCTTTTTATTAAAAGTTGAAAATTTTTTTTAAGCTCCCTGCATTCTTATCCTTTGGTTTAACTGTGTTGTAAGTTGGGGCATGGATCCATATACTTGGCTTCCCAGTTTCGGCCCCATCATCTGGACAGAGGACAGGTCCCCCAAACCAGATTCATGTTGGTATGTTCCATGCTCTCACCCTCTGATGGCTCACCCTTGGACTCTCTCTAATGGTTCCCCAAAACCAGAGCTCCTTTAGCAGATATTCACTTTCATTTCCCCAGTTTGTTCAGTCTTCTTTCAGAACTGGGATGGAGGAAGAGGTATAGTTCTTCCTCTTGGTAGAAGTTCTAGGAAGAGGGAAATGAGGATCGAGAGTGTAGTCTGACTGGAGGAACTGTGATCTCAGCAAGGCACTGAGAGCAGGGATTGGGGGCGCATCACAGGTGCCACACATGAGGCACCTCCCTTTTTGCCCTTCTCTCTCTAGACTGGGCCCTGCCTGCCCTACCCACTCCTCACAAAACCTAGACACACTCACTCTATACCTTCTCTTTGGCTGAGACGCTGCATAAATTGGATTTCTTTAGGGCCAGGTGTATAAACATGTGTTTGCTGCCACTCCCACCCAGAGTCAGCTATCATGTACTGTCTTGTACTCTGGCTTTTTTGGCCCCTATTCCTCTCCCTTGTGGTATGCATGCACAGATAACAAAATGTGGTATCTTCAAGAGTTACATTCCCAGCTTCATAGCTATTGGATCTGTGGTAGGGATTTATGTTAGGATCCATGTCTGGCCAACTCAGCCAGACCCTGAGCTTGAGATTGTGAAGTAAAAGCCAAGGGGTTCACCCTGCTCTCCTTCTCTAGTTCCCCTCTTTTTCTGTCTAGTTTCCAGATGAAACCTTGAGGAGTGGGGAGCTGCTCAACATGATTGTGGCTGTTATCGACTCTGCACAGGTGAGCATGGAATTCTGACATCTGCAGAAAGGCCTGGAAGGCAGCACTGAGGAGATCAGGGCTCTGCTCCACGGGCACCCTGCCTCTGGGCTGCAGCTGGAGGTACTCTAGGCCTTGGGGGATGGGGAGGAAAAGTGCAGATCAAAGGAGGCAGGCTGGGCTCGGGCCAGTTCTGCTGGGGTTGCCATTTGTTTGTTTATTTATTTTTCAGTACTGGTAATTGAACCTAGGGGTGCGAACTAGGGGTACTCTACCACTGAGCTACATCCTCAACCCTTTGTTTTTTTGTTTTTTGTTTTTTGTTTTAATTTTGAGACAATCTCACTAAATTGCCCATATTGGCCCCAAATTTTGATCCTCCAGCCTCAGCCTCCCAAGTTGCTGGGATTACAGCAACCAGTTTGCCACCACGCTTGGTGAGGAATTTTGGGGGATTTTCTGTTTTGTTTTGTTTTGTTTTGTTTTGTTTTGTTTTGTTTTGTTTTGCTCTCAACTGGCCTTCCCCTTGACTCAGAATGTAAATCATCAGATCATTTCTATTTGATCTTTCCACCAAGCATAGGGTCCCAAGAGATCATAGTTATGCTGGGGTTCATCTCATGCCTAAACTGAGGATCCTCTTCTGCTCCTGTCTACTTATTGGAAATTAGCACTTGACAGTTTTCCTTTCTTTTCCTTTACCTGCCCACATGTAAGTCTAGAATCCAGCCTCCCAGGTCTTTCCCTCCTCAGGCCCAAGCTAAGTAAGACCAGAAGGAAAAGTTGTCCTTCCTTTCTCTGCCATCAGGATGTGAGTAGTTTTCCGTAACTGTTCTTGCCCCAAATAGGCTCATGGATCCCACTCAGATCAGTTACTATTTTACCAACCCCTTCATCCTTCAGAGACTGTAGCTTTTATCATATGCCTCTCCCTTCACACTGGCCTCTGGCCTCTTTTAGAGCTGATGGCTCTGCCTTCTTCCTCCTCTTCCAGCTCCAGGAGCTGGTCTGCCATGTGATGATGGGGAACCTGGTCATGTTTCGAAAAGATTCAGTCCTCAACATACTCAGTAAGTGACCAGATCTTTTAGGTGCCGGGAGAGAAGAAGGTGTCAGTCTTGTGTGATTTCCAGGAACAGGAAAGCTGGTTCTGGAGCTGGGGAGTTGAGAAGTAGAACCACACCCCAGCCCACCCTGCTGTTTGGTCTTGGGCTGGTCTCTTTCATAAGATGTAAAGGTTTACCTCTGTCCCTCTAACTTCAGGGTGAATGGGAATGCGGAAGGCCTGTGAAGACTGGAAATAAGTGTTGTGTGGGAAGGGAAAGGGCCTAGATTTAGGGTCACTGTCCCTACCCCATGCCATCCCTGCCCTACCTCATACCTGTTTAGGATGCTGGTGGCCAGTGATTATCTGGGGGTGTGTGAGAGAGAGAGAGAGAGACGGAAAGATGGAGGTTTCTTCTCTTGTCTCTTCCAGTCCAGAGCCTAGACTGGGAAACCTTTGAGCAGTATTGTGCTTGGCAGCTCTTCCTGGCCCACAACATCCCCCTGGAGACCATAATCCCCATCCTGCAGCACCTCAAATATAAGGGTGAGTAGGGTTACAGGTGGGGAGAAGACACCTCCAGTGCAGGGCGGGCAAGGCTGAGGCCTCCAGATTCTAGGATGAGCCAGAGCCCCTGCTCCTTCCCACCATGGTATAGAGAGCGGTCTCCCTCTCAGTCACTTGGCTTTGTAGATGAGCTTTGCAGGTCCACTCTGAGCCTGGCTCCTGGACTGTGGCTCAGGTGCCTCTGGCACTAAGATCATGGTAAGGGATTCTTCCTGGCTTTTGGTCAAGGACTGTCCATGCTCTTCCAGTGGCTGTTGGTTGGGGTGTGGGAGAGGTGCCCAGATCCCTTACTGGAATGATACATTCCTCTGAGCAGCCTGTACCCTTCCCCCATAGAACACCCAGAGGCCCTGTCCTGCCTGCTGCTGCAGCTCCGAAGAGAAAAGTGAGTTCCACCCCGGAGACTCGATACCCTCAGACCAACGTCCCAAGGGATACTATGGCATAAAGGGCTCTGTTCTCCTTTTGCCATGTTTTTTCCTATTATTGACATCTGCTTATTCTGCCCTCCCCCCAGTGTGACTTACAAATAAGCAGATCCCCTGGGATCTGGGCTTCCTCTGACTTTACCCTCCTGCCCACCAGAAACTGCCCTCAGAGGTGGGGACCGGACATCCCTGTTTCCTGCTGCCACAGCAGTTCTCATCCTGGTGGCTCCTGCTCCCCTCCCCCACACTCCTGTAGGCCACCACAGGCTAATCCAGGAGGAGCAAGGGTCAGAGTAGAGGGGTCACACCCACCCTCTCCCTTAACCTGCACAGTGCAGAGCCAGCTGGACCCATTGTGCCCCTGCCACGGGTGGGGTATAGATGGCAAGAAGGCAGAAATCTCCTCTTCCATCACGGGCACCTTAGCAACATCCCCAGGTTAATGGGGCAACAGCTGTGTGTCTTTTCCTTTCTACCTTCATGTCTTCCTTCCACCTTTTCTCCTGAGACACTAGAAATGGTACACAATGTCCCAAGGAAGTGGAAAGTTTGGAGGCCTGTGTGGGGACTGTGGTTTTGTAGCCCTCTCTCCTGCCCCTCACCCCCCTGTTGCAGCAGGGCAAGGGATCTCAGACTTGTCCTTTGTCTCTCAGCCCCGCTCCTGACTCTTCTGGGGGAAGCTCGGAGTTTTTTGGGCCTCCTTCCTGACACATACTTGCACACCTCCCACCATCAAACAGGAGAACCACTTCTCATCTCCTGACTTTTGCAGAGTGAAACCTTGCACTCATTGGCCCAAAGAGAAGGGGGAGAGGGATATGAGTGTAGGAGGCAA
>JAJEJO010055270.1:0-15399 GCA_020662805.1 Glaucomys volans | reverse complement strand
CTTCACTCACCTATCCCATACTTTTGTAATCTTAGTTTTCCTGAACTGAAGCAAAACAGTACTGGGTGGAGAGGGGAGCAGATTAATGTGAAAGCCAGCAGTGCTTCAGCACTTCCTAGTAACTTCATCCTTGGTATCAGTCCCCAACTTCCAGCTCTCTTCCCTAAACAGCTAGGAACCAATCCCTTGGTTCTAGAAGAAATCATATAGTCCCTTCAACCTTCTTCCCTTCCCTCCTGAGAACATGCCATTCCTTTGTCCTCCCTCCAGAAGGTAAACAATCCATGTTTTTATTCTCTTTCCTGGCCCCACTTCCTTCACCTCCCCATATCAAGTTCATGGAATGTTTGATGATTGGCCGGGACCTTGTAAGACTACTTCAGAATGTTGCTAGGATACCAGAATTTGAACTGCTTTGGAAAGATATCATCCATAACCCTCAGGCCTTGAGTCCTCAGTTTACAGGTAAGCCAACCCCTGGGCATCCTGTCCTTGAGAAGTGGCAGGTTAGCATATAGGTCCTATATGAATTGAGAGGGCAGAGGTTAATGGGTAGGACAGCCTTTGGCAATCAGATACAGGAAGCTTGGGAAAGGGTAGGTTTGCCAAGTACAGCTGGATATTGGAATGGCAGAAGTACAGAACAATTCATGTGGTTCCTAGACAGTCCCTACTTGGCAGACTCCAGCTTTCATTACTCCTAAGAAAATAGTGAGATTGAGAACTGTGATCTTCTTCCTCTCCTGGAAACTCCTTGGCTCAGGAGTTGAGCTGATGACCAGTCTTTGGCTTCACTGAGTCTGGCAGAGAGTCAGAGGTCAACTCATGAGACTGAGTCAGCAGAGGAGCTGGAATTAGTCCTGTAAGAGATGGCCCCTCCCTAGATGCAGTCTGGCCTCTAATTCCAAGGATCCATCTTGGCCAAAATCATCTTTAGGGAAGAGAGGGTCTCTGTGTTCCTTCCCTGACATGGTCCTTTTAATGTCCTTTTCCCTTTCTCAGGGTCTTGGTATGGTCTGAACAGTGACTCTACAGTTTTGTTCCCGAGCCTACCTCTAACACACATTCACACACATGCATGCACGCACACAAAGCACTCTCTTCCAGGATCTGAGAAGTGGGGAAAGTGCTGGTGCTACCTGATAATGTACTAATCTTACATCAAATGTGTATCAGGTTACTTTGAGTGTCTCTTCTATGTTAGGCACACATACTTAATTATTTAACCCCCAGAACAATTCTATATGATGGGTATTTTACTTCCCACACTCACAGGTAAAGAAACTGAGGTTCAGCTGGGCATGGTGGCACATGCCTGTAATCCCAGCACTTGGGAGGCTGAGGCAGGAGGATCACGAGTTCAAAACCAGCCTCAGTAAGGGCAAGGCACTAAGCAACTCACTGAGACCCTGTCTCTAAATAAAATACAAAATAGGGCTGGGGATGTGACTCAATGGCCGAGTGTCCCTGAGTTCAATCCCTGGTTCAAAAAAAAAAACAAAAAACAAAAAGGAAAAAGGCTGCTGATCTAGCTCAGGGGTAGAGCACCCCTAGGTTCTCTATCCCAGTATCACCCCTTCAAAAAAAGGAAAGGAAAGGAAAAAAGAAAGAAGAAACCTGAGGTTCAAAGAGATTAATTTGCTAAAGTGTAAGTGAAAGGCAGGATTTGAATCCAGGTCATCCTGACTCCAGAGCTGTGGTTACCACATCACATTGATTTAAGGATCTAATGGTGGAACTTTGAGGAGCAGGAAGACAGGTTAGGGTTTCCCATATTTTTCCCTTAACTTTCTCACCTGTTGCCAACTGCAATAATGGGACTAAGGGACTCCATAAGACCAGCAGAGAAAGGGCATAATGTAATAGGGATGTAGTTAGTTGGGACACAACATACAGATGCTGGTTAGAATCCCTATGTGTACTGATGCCTGGAATTACCTGTGAACAAGACCACGGGCCATCAGTACTTGACCCAGCTTCCCCACCCACTTTCCATTCCTTCTGGTCCTCAGGTTTCTCTCTTTTCTCTTCCCTCCCACATGTGGCTCAGGTATCCTACAGCTTCTTCAGTCAAGAACATCCCGAAAATTCCTAGCATGTCGTCTAACCCCAGACATGGAAACTAAGCTCCTCTTCATGACATCCCGGGTGAGCTTGCCTATTACAACAGGAAGAGGAATTGCAGGTGCTAGTTGGGCTTCTTGTTTCTGTCTGCAGATCTGTTACTACTGAGTACTGATCCACAGAGTGGTAGCTAAGTGGGTATCCCTTATCCACATGGCTACTGGCTTCTTTGTTCATTCTGTGTCTATACATTGTGCATAGTGCTGAGGAGTGGGGATATAGGGTTGAGTAGGAGTGATGCAGTTCCAGCTCTTATGAAGCTTTCAGTCTATCTAAAGTAGGCATTATGCCAAAAACTGTGTGCAAATCTTATTTACAAATGCACACTATGCTATTAAAAGGTAGAGCGAGATTGTTCATTCTGTCCATTGTTCTTTCAGGATAGCTGTGACCTTTTGGTGTCTAAATATGTCTGAACGATGGTAAAATTGCTTGAGGAACATGTCATAGATGGAACTCTCTGGGTTCCACTTCCCCAGAGAATCTGATTGAGAAATCTGTTTTTAGCAGACTTAAGTAGTCCCTTTGCAGACAGCCTGACAATAAAGAACCAATGCCCTGGCCAACTTTGGATCCCCAAGTCATCTAGGAAAATTGCCCAGATCTGTGGTGTCCTTTGTGATGGCAACTAGCCATATGTTGCAATTTAAATTTAAGTTAGTTAAAATTTAGCATCTTGGTTGCAGTAGCTACATCTGAACTGCTCATGGCTATCATCATTACCGGAAATTTTGTTGGGAACTGTGGTCTGAATGCATCTTTTTGCTTATTTTCTATTTTGATTTCTGGCAGGGGAATAGAAGAAGAAACCAGATCCTCCTCCTTTTTAGTATTGCTGTTCGTACCATTTGGGTCTGTTTAGTGAAGTATTCTTGCAAAAAGTTTTGGAGTCTGTACCTTGGATAATGGTTAAGTTGCTCGATGACAGGAATCACTCAGTACTGAATGGTAAACAGGTTCAGGCTCTTGCTTTCAAGGAACATTCCTTGCTGTTCAGTAGACTTAGGAAAATAAGAAAAGATTATAGTATGACCATATATTCAGTGGTCAGTGCAGGAGCAAGGAGCCAAAAATAGACCACAATTGTTGTTGTGGCATCAGGTCAGTGGTGACAATGAATGCACCCCTGACATGCGAAGCAGCCTAGAAAGACAAAGCGTTTTTTAGAATCATGAAATACCCCGAAGGGAAAGGAGACTTGGAAGACAGTGTGAGCTAATGAGTAAGTGGTGGGAAGAAATAGAGGTCTAGGTCAAACATAGAGTTTAATGGTACTCGTAGATTCACCCTGCCTGCCAAATTTCTTTTTCCAACTTTTCCCTCCCCAGGTGCGGTTTGGTCAACAAAAGAGATACCAAGACTGGTTCCAGCGCCAATATTTGTCAACCCCAGACAGTCAATCTCTGCGCTGTGACCTCATTCGCTACATCTGTGGAGTCGTCCACCCTTCTAATGAAGTGCTGAGTTCTGACATCTTGCCTCGATGGGCCATCATTGGTTGGCTCCTGACAACATGCACGGTAGGGGGCTGGGCCCCAGGGTAGAGGATGTTGGGTGTTGAAGGATGCCTCTCCCATCATATCCTCTGTATCTCCATGCTTCTTGCTGACTCTCTAGGGCCATTTGACCCCTCAGGGGCCTTCTTTCTTTCTTTCTTTCTTTCTTTTTGATTTTTTTTTTTTTAGATGATGATAGACCCTTATTTTATTCCTTCATTTATATGTGGTGCTGGGAATTGAACCCAGTGCCTCACACATTTTAGGCAAGTGCTCTGCAACTGGGCCACGACACCAGCCCAAGGGCCCTTCTTTCACTGTTGTCTTTCAAATGTTTCAGCCTCTTACTCCACTACCTTTGTGTCTCAAGAAATTTTCTTAGACTCATTATTTCTCATCTGGGTTGGGGATTGAATAGGCCCATCTATCTCCTTATTACCAACCCCCAAAAGCCTGGATTTCTGAAGCATCCTTGCCTTTTTCCTTTGAGCTTCTAGATACCATACATAGTTATTTCTCTGAATTGTTCCTTTTTCAAAGTTTTAGGGGTTTCATTCTTTAGATCCTCACCTCCATGCCTTTTGGCATCAGCTTAGGATAAAGGAGCCATTTCCTTCCCAGCATTTTCTTTCCTGTGCCTAGGTGGGAAACTATCCAATCTCTGGCATCTTTTGACAGGGTTTCCCCTCCCCTCTCTGACTGGATCCTTGGAATCCATATATTGGAATTCATATATGACAAGTGACTATTCCTGGAGGGTCTTTTCTTCAGAAATGTGTGTGGGGAGCCCACCAAGGACAGCCCAGGGGCTAGTCTGAGTGTTGCCTTGACTCAGAAGTAATCAATGAACTCCTAAGTCCAAGTGTTCTCCCTTAGGGGAGTAGGGGTATATTCTACTGGGTGTATGAAGATCCCAGGCCAGTCCCATCCCCTTGGTTGATAAGACCACAGGATTCTCATACTCACACATAACACAGACTCAGGTCTGTGGGGTTCCACTGAATTTCAATAGGAACTGAATTTCATAGATGGAGCAGAAAAGAAAGTCCTGGAATCTGCCCTGGGCTTCTGAAGGAAAGGGAGCTGGTTGATGAAACTAGCCCTTTATTTTTGTCCTTCTCTTTTCCAGTCAAATGTTGCTGCCTCTAACGCCAAGCTGGCTTTGTTTTACGACTGGCTGTTCTTTAGTCCAGACAAGGATAGCATTATGAACATAGGTATGTGGCCCAGACTAGGCAACACCGCCTTCCCATCCCTCAGGTCCCATTGCCTTGTCCTAGTGACAGCAGTCATAAATCTTAGGGCAGCATGGAGTGGAGGCAGCTTATCTGGGAGCAGTTCGGTTGTTCCTCATTAGTTCTCCCTTGACCTCGAAGGCTTGATGAGGCTAAGCAGTCACACCCCACTTCCCCCTGACTTTTTCCCATAGCTTTATCCCTGGCCTCAGGGTGGGGAGGACCTAGGCAGAGGAAAAAAACTATGCCATGTCCTGCTTTTCCTCTCCTCCTGCCTCTCTTCTTCAAGCTGTATGCTAAAGACAAGAAGGGAGAATGAGGTCTAAGAGTAATTGGGGGGACTGGTTGGCTCTTGGAGCTGCCCAGTACAAATGAGGGAAATAGATGCAGCACTCCCTGGAGCCATTCAGTATATATTGACATCCCATTTTGTGGAGGTGGAAACAGAAAGTCTGATGTGGGGGGATCCTTTAATTCCACATTCTCTAGAGCCAGCCATCCTGGTAATGCATCACTCCATGAAGCCCCATCCAGCCATCACTGCCACACTCCTGGACTTCATGTGCCGCGTAAGTGCCATACCCGCCTCACCTCCCAGTTCCTTGATGCAGAGTTAGATCTATCTCCACTAATCTTCCACTGATTGGGTCTTCCCTGTCCCCCTTGTCTGGAGCAGAAGTGGTCATGAGTTTATCCCCCAACTCAGTGAATGCTTCCCTTTCATATTACCACTGTTTCCAGTTGGATTGGCCCTTTGTTTGCATGGAGTTTCTCAACTGTAAGATGATAACTTAAGGTAGAATCTAGTCACCTTGAAGAACAGCTGGGTCCAGTAAGTGTGTCCCAACTTCCTAACCTGGAGTGGTCAGAAATGCTCCATTTCTCTGCAGCCATTCTACCCTAGCGTTCCCTGACCAAAACCAAAGCAGTTTTTTAGATCTAGTTCAGTAGAACACTCTATGCAGAGTCCTGTGCCATTCTCCCTTCTTCTTCCCTTCCAGATCATTCCCAACTTCTATCCACCTTTGGAAGGCCATGTGCGGCAGGGTGTCTTTTCTTCCCTCAACCACATTGTGGAGAAACGGGTCTTGGCGTAAGGAGTTTATTTGTAGGGAGGGTGGAGGTAGGGGATTGTCCCATTTTTCATTAGGTCCAGCCCCTTCTGGGTAAGGCACATCAGATACTGCCGTAACACTGCTGACCCTTTCCCTTGGCAGGTGTAACAAGTACTATTTCCCCCTTCCCCCAACTACAGGGAATATGTCCTGTTGACTCTTAATTTCTCTCCTGCCATTATGTTTCAAAGGGCTTCAAATGCCCTCCTTTCCCCTGTTAACCCCTGGAAGGATCTGAAGATGGCCCAGTCTTACTGATTGGGCTTAGCCCTCACTCTGTCTCCATGTTGAGTTAGAAATGAGGACCTCTGATATTGACCTTCATTTGTGTTTCCCATTAGACACTTGGCTCCCCTGTTTGACAACCCTAAATTGGATAAAGAGCTGCGGGCCATGCTGAGAGAGAAATTTCCTGAGTTCTGCAGCTCTCCCTCCCCACCTATGGAAGGTATGGTAGTCTTTCCACTGTCACCTGCGTTAGAAGAGGGATGAAGCCATCCAAGGTGCAGACTAGAGCCCTGTTTGTGATGTTTCCCTGAACGCTATCTGTTTTCCTTCCCCACTTTCTCTTTTTATTCTTTCTTGTGTTGTCTCCCTTTCTTCTCTCTCTTCATCTAATTTTACTTGATTTTTCCCTCATCTTTCTTGCTCTCTCAACTCTTTTTTCCCTTATTAATATCATCTCAGTAAGCAGAAGGCTTTCATGGAGTGTTTATTATCTCACTTTACCTATCCCTTCTCCCAACCCTCCACCCTGGCCCATGATGAGAAGTTGTTACAGTAGGTCTCAAATCTTGTCTGATTCCAGTCTGACATTTCCCTGCCATGCATCCCCCATACACTTTTTTGTCTTGGGATAAGGGCTTAAGCCAAGCACTACTTCCCAACTTGATTTTAAATTAAAGAGCACAAGAGATTGTCTCCACCCTTATCTACGTATTCATTCTGAGCTAAGCATAGAAAATTCATGTCCTGTGTTTTTCCTGTTTCTGGCAATGTCTCCCTACAGGTTATAGAAAGTTGTAAGGACAAGAGATTTGTCCTTCCAGGGTCAGTATTCCATTTAGGACATAAACTCTGTATTCTCCCCTTACACTCCAGTCTCCCCTTCCTGGAAGCATGGGACATACTGGAGGCCATCAGGTATCTTTCTCTTTTTACTCCCAAGTCAAAATTGAGGAACCAGTTTCCATGGAGATGGATAACCATATGTCAGATAAAGATGAGAGTTGCTATGACAATGCTGAGGCAGCCTTCAGTGACGATGAGGAGGATCTCAACAGCAAAGGTGAGACTGGCAGCAAGGGATTGTTCAGGACTGACAGCCCTGGGAGAACCATCTTACATGAGCAGCCTGTCTGCAGTCTTTCTTCCCTATCATCTTTGCTCACGAGTCAGTTTTGTTAATAGCAGTATTGAATGAGACTCAAGGGTACAGAGCCCTGCATTTAACTTAAAAGGTAAAATAAAGTGGTTCCTGCCCATTTGTGGGTAAGAGCTGTCACGAATTTACACAGCATTGAGTAAACAGTCCCTGAGGACTGTGGGGAAGGAATAGGTGAACTATCTGTGTTGCTGGCATTTGGGCAAATTGACTTCTAAATCACTCCCTTCAGGAAAGAAGAGAGAATTTCGTTTCCATCCTATCAAGGAGACAGTTGTGGAGGAGCCAGTTGATATCACCCCTTACCTAGACCAGTTGGATGAGTCCCTAAGGGACAAAGTACTCCAGCTACAGAAGGGGAGGTAGGTACAGACCCTTCTCCCTGCCTTGTGGGAGGACGTACAGGCGATGCTTTCTCCCTTGTGCCTGGTAGGTATGGCAGAATGATGTGGTTTGGAGAGAAATGTGATGGGGTATATGGAAAGGTGGCTGAACCTTCATGAGTGTTGTCTTCTGCAGCTGGAGTGGATTGCCCTGTACCCTAACACCTTGGGTTCCTAGTCCTTAGGTTCTAGGGATGAGAGCCTCAGAGAACAGAAGCAAGATGGATGGATGGGGATTTCCCTATTCTTTGGGCCTCTGCCCAGAAAACAGCAAATTCTGCCCTAAAGCCTCCCCCACCCAAGCTGGGAGTTTACATAGAGCTCCTTTGTTTTGTCTCTGTTCATGTGAGTGCTGTGCACACTGTTCTGTGTGTCCTGCCCTCTGCTATCATTTATGTCCTTGGGATTTCCTCTCACTTCTGTACTGCAGTGATACAGAGGCCCAGTGTGAGGTCATGCAGGAAATCGTGGACCAGGTCCTGGAGGTGAGTAGGAACCCAGTCCTTTAGGGAGGAAGGAGCCCAGCCTGTCCAACTTAGAACTCCCCATGCAGATATCACCCTGGGAATGTGACTCCCTCCTTCCACTCCCCCAGATGAGTCCCTCTCCTGGGGGCTAGAGAATTTGCTGATCCTGGAAGTGGAAGCAGATAAGCTCAGAGGCTCTGGGGCAGTGGAGGGAGTGAGATTTAGACATAGGTTGTGATACCCCTTCCTTCCCTTGTCTCACCACCCAGGAAGACTTTGACTCAGAGCAGCTGTCTGTCCTTGCTTCCTGTCTACAAGAACTCTTCAAGGCTCACTTCCGAGGGGAGGTGCTACCCGAGGAGGTCACAGAGGAGTAAGGCTCACCTTCCCTGATGCTTGACCTCAGGAACCAGAAGTGTGTTCTTACAGTCTAAGCCCAAGAGGCACCATGCTGTGTACTTGAGAAAAAGAATCTGTTCACTTGATGTTCTGTTTCTTAGTGTGTACGAATTGAAATGAGGGCTTATTTTGCCTGCGGACCCTGTGTATAATGGGGTGGTAAACTAGTATCCCTACCCTGTCCTACCAGCCCTGCTGCTGGGCCAGTAGCCCCAACTTTTACTGCTTTAGGTAGAATTGAATCCTTGCCTAGACTCTCCTTGAAGAACAGGAATCTCCCTTTTGGTGATGATGATAGCCTCAGATTGTGACTCCATGTTAGGAGCCTGTTTTCTCTGCTTCCAAGCATTTGGGGCCACAGGAAGTTTGCCTTGGAGTAGGATGGGAGCAGACTAGCCTCAGTATGGTCCCCCCCATGGTCTGCCTGCAGCTGCCCCTCCCCTTTTGTGGATTTTCATGTGTAACCCTCCTCTTGTAGGTCCCTGGAGGAGTCTGTAGGGAAGCCTCTCTATCTAATATTTAGGTAAGCACCCAGTGGTAGGAGGGATTGCTCTGCCCTCCATCTTTCCTATGGCACACATTTATTCCTGTCCTGGGTCACATGGCTCCCTTTCCAGAGAGGAGGAGGTTTGTGGTAAGAAGATTAGCCTTCCTGGGCAATGCCTCTCCTCTCACCCCACCTTCAGGAACCTGTGCCAGATGCAGGAAGACAACAGCAGCTTCTCTCTGCTTCTGGATCTTCTGTCTGAGCTATATCAGAAGCAACCCAAGATTGGCTACCACCTGCTCTACTACTTAAGGGCCAGGTGAGTGTAAGGAAGCCACCTGGAGAGCCAGCCTTTCTCCTCTGCATACCTGATTCCTATAACCTTAGCTGTCATCACCAGCGCCTTCCATATGTTTGTTTTGGTGCTAGGGATCAAACCCAATTTAAAGTGCACTGTTGCCGGGCGTGGTGGCGCACGCCTGTAATCCAAGCGACTTGGGAGGCTGAGTCAGGAGGATCTCGAGTTCAAAGCCAGCCTCAGCAATTTAGCAAGGCCCTTAGCAACTCAGTGAGACCCTGTCTCTAAATAAAATACAAAATAGGGCTGGGGATGTGGCTCAGTGGCCGAGTGTCCCTGAGTTCAAGCCCTGGTTCCAAAAATAAATAAATAAATAAAGTGCACTGTTCAGTGTTTTTAGTGTATTCCCAGAGTTATACAAATATCACTGCTGTGTAATTTAAAACACTTTATCACCCCTAAAAGAAAACCCCTCATTCTCTCTTTTTTTTTTTTTTTAAGATGGGTTCTTTCTTGCCCAGGCTAACCTCAAAGTCTTGGGTTCAAGAGATGCTCCTGCCTCAGCCTCCTAGGGAGCTAGGACTGTAGGCATGTACTGCCACCCTTAGTCTTTTCCAATTTTAACCCTAATATTTGTCTTTTTATTGCTGGCTTTTTTCTCTTTCTTTTTCTTGTTTTTGGTACTGGGGATTGAACAGGGCTCTACACATGCCAGACAAGTACTCTGCCACTGAACTTCATGCCCAGCCTTTTTTATTTTGAGGCAGAGGATCTCTCTAAGTTGCCCATCCTGACCCCAACTTGATGATCCTCCTGCCTCATCCTCCTGAGTAACTGGGATTACAAGCATGTAATATTTTTTATTTATATATATATACACATATATATATATATATATATGTTATAGATAGACACAATACCTTCATTTTATTTATTTATTTTTATGTGTTGGCTGAGAACCAAACCCCATGCCTCACATGTGCTAGGCAAGTGCTGTGCTCTCCCACTGAGCTGCCACCCCAGTCTCTCTTTTCACTTTTTTTAGTAATAACCTTTAAAACACAAAAGTGGCTAGGCATGGTGGTATATACCTATAATTCCAGAAGCTTGGGAGGTTAAGGCAGGAGGATTTCAAGTTCAAAGCCAGCCTGAGCAACTTAGCAAGGTTCTAAGCAACTTAGTGAGACTCTCTGTCAAAATTTAAAAATGGGGTAAGGGGGAGCTGGAGATGGGGCTCAGTGGTGAAGTGCCCCTGGGTTCAATCCCCAGTACCAAAAACAAAACAAAAAACCCACAAATGTGTTAAATTTTTGTGAAGTCAATTTATCTATTTTTCCTTTTGTCACTTGTTTTTGTTATCATGAAGATTCCCTCCTGTGTTTTCTTCTAAGTGTTGTATGGTTTTAGATCTTATAGTTAAGCCCATAAGCCCTTTTTTGGTTTTTTTGGAGGGGGGTTTGGCTTTTTTTTGCAGTGCTGGGGATTGAACCCAGGGCCTTGTGCTTGCGAGGCAAGCACTCTACCAACTGAGCTGTATCCCCAGCCCCTATAAGCCATTTTGAGTTAAGTTTTATTTATGATGTGACTTGGTACTGCCTCATGGACAGAACCCAGAAGGCCAGAGAGCTTTCTCCAAGCTGACCTGAGCCTTCTCTCTCATGTCACTTAGCTTCATTGATTTCAGTCAGGGCCCTCTGTGGAGCACTGGGAGGGGATGACGAAACAAGAGTGTCTCCTGACACTTAGGTTGTCAAGCCCTTGGGGAAGGCAGGGAGGAATGTGGGACAAATGAGCACAGGGCGTATAGGAGAGATAAAGGCATTCCAGAGTAGGAGTGAGCCTGCTTTAGAGCATCTGAAGTTCTGGTGCTGTGGTCAGGCTACTGACTTAGGCCCAATTGATTTTGCAGCAAAGCTGCTGCTGGGAAGATGAACTTGTATGAGTCATTTGCCCAGGCCACCCAGCTGGGCGACCTGCACACCTGTCTAATGATGGACATGAAGGCCTGCCAGGAGGACGATGTGCGGCTGCTGTGCCACCTCACGCCCTCCATCTACACAGAGGTCAGTGCGTCCAGCTTTATCCATTGTTGGGGGTAGTACAGGGGGCTCACAAGAGACCACCTACCTTGGTGTACACTCTAAGCATCACACACAACCCCTTCTGACCTCAGTGGCCACCTCTCCTCACAGCATGACTCTCAACTTCATTTCATTTCTTTTTATTAAAAGTTGAAAAATTTTTTTAAGCTCCCTGCATTCTTATCCTTTGGTTTAACTGTGTTGTAAGTTGGGGCATGGATCCATATACTTGGCTTCCCAGTTTCGGCCCCATCATCTGGACAGAGGACAGGTCCCCCAAACCAGATTCATGTTGGTATGTTCCATGCTCTCACCCTCTGATGGCTCACCCTTGGACTCTCTCTAATGGTTCCCCAAAACCAGAGCTCCTTTAGCAGATATTCACTTTCATTTCCCCAGTTTGTTCAGTCTTCTTTCAGAACTGGGATGGAGGAAGAGGTATAGTTCTTCCTCTTGGTAGAAGTTCTAGGAAGAGGGAAATGAGGATCGAGAGTGTAGTCTGACTGGAGGAACTGTGATCTCAGCAAGGCACTGAGAGCAGGGATTGGGGGCGCATCACAGGTGCCACACATGAGGCACCTCCCTTTTTGCCCTTCTCTCTCTAGACTGGGCCCTGCCTGCCCTACCCACTCCTCACAAAACCTAGACACACTCACTCTATACCTTCTCTTTGGCTGAGACGCTGCATAAATTGGATTTCTTTAGGGCCAGGTGTATAAACATGTGTTTGCTGCCACTCCCACCCAGAGTCAGCTATCATGTACTGTCTTGTACTCTGGCTTTTTTGGCCCCTATTCCTCTCCCTTGTGGTATGCATGCACAGATAACAAAATGTGGTATCTTCAAGAGTTACATTCCCAGCTTCATAGCTATTGGATCTGTGGTAGGGATTTATGTTAGGATCCATGTCTGGCCAACTCAGCCAGACCCTGAGCTTGAGATTGTGAAGTAAAAGCCAAGGGGTTCACCCTGCTCTCCTTCTCTAGTTCCCCTCTTTTTCTGTCTAGTTTCCAGATGAAACCTTGAGGAGTGGGGAGCTGCTCAACATGATTGTGGCTGTTATCGACTCTGCACAGGTGAGCATGGAATTCTGACATCTGCAGAAAGGCCTGGAAGGCAGCACTGAGGAGATCAGGGCTCTGCTCCACGGGCACCCTGCCTCTGGGCTGCAGCTGGAGGTACTCTAGGCCTTGGGGGATGGGGAGGAAAAGTGCAGATCAAAGGAGGCAGGCTGGGCTCGGGCCAGTTCTGCTGGGGTTGCCATTTGTTTGTTTATTTATTTTTCAGTACTGGTAATTGAACCTAGGGGTGCGAACTAGGGGTACTCTACCACTGAGCTACATCCTCAACCCTTTGTTTTTTTGTTTTTTGTTTTTTGTTTTAATTTTGAGACAATCTCACTAAATTGCCCATATTGGCCCCAAATTTTGATCCTCCAGCCTCAGCCTCCCAAGTTGCTGGGATTACAGCAACCAGTTTGCCACCACGCTTGGTGAGGAATTTTGGGGGATTTTCTGTTTTGTTTTGTTTTGTTTTGTTTTGTTTTGTTTTGTTTTGTTTTGCTCTCAACTGGCCTTCCCCTTGACTCAGAATGTAAATCATCAGATCATTTCTATTTGATCTTTCCACCAAGCATAGGGTCCCAAGAGATCATAGTTATGCTGGGGTTCATCTCATGCCTAAACTGAGGATCCTCTTCTGCTCCTGTCTACTTATTGGAAATTAGCACTTGACAGTTTTCCTTTCTTTGCCTTTACCTGCCCACATGTAAGTCTAGAATCCAGCCTCCCAGGTCTTTCCCTCCTCAGGCCCAAGCTAAGTAAGACCAGAAGGAAAAGTTGTCCTTCCTTTCTCTGCCATCAGGATGTGAGTAGTTTTCCGTAACTGTTCTTGCCCCAAATAGGCTCATGGATCCCACTCAGATCAGTTACTATTTTACCAACCCCTTCATCCTTCAGAGACTGTAGCTTTTATCATATGCCTCTCCCTTCACACTGGCCTCTGGCCTCTTTTAGAGCTGATGGCTCTGCCTTCTTCCTCCTCTTCCAGCTCCAGGAGCTGGTCTGCCATGTGATGATGGGGAACCTGGTCATGTTTCGAAAAGATTCAGTCCTCAACATACTCAGTAAGTGACCAGATCTTTTAGGTGCCGGGAGAGAAGAAGGTGTCAGTCTTGTGTGATTTCCAGGAACAGGAAAGCTGGTTCTGGAGCTGGGGAGTTGAGAAGTAGAACCACACCCCAGCCCACCCTGCTGTTTGGTCTTGGGCTGGTCTCTTTCATAAGATGTAAAGGTTTACCTCTGTCCCTCTAACTTCAGGGTGAATGGGAATGCGGAAGGCCTGTGAAGACTGGAAATAAGTGTTGTGTGGGAAGGGAAAGGGCCTAGATTTAGGGTCACTGTCCCTACCCCATGCCATCCCTGCCCTACCTCATACCTGTTTAGGATGCTGGTGGCCAGTGATTATCTGGGGGTGTGTGAGAGAGAGAGAGAGAGACGGAAAGATGGAGGTTTCTTCTCTTGTCTCTTCCAGTCCAGAGCCTAGACTGGGAAACCTTTGAGCAGTATTGTGCTTGGCAGCTCTTCCTGGCCCACAACATCCCCCTGGAGACCATAATCCCCATCCTGCAGCACCTCAAATATAAGGGTGAGTAGGGTTACAGGTGGGGAGAAGACACCTCCAGTGCAGGGCGGGCAAGGCTGAGGCCTCCAGATTCTAGGATGAGTCAGAGCCCCTGCTCCTTCCCACCATGGTATAGAGAGCGGTCTCCCTCTCAGTCACTTGGCTTTGTAGATGAGCTTTGCAGGTCCACTCTGAGCCTGGCTCCTGGACTGTGGCTCAGGTGCCTCTGGCACTAAGATCATGGTAAGGGATTCTTCCTGGCTTTTGGTCAAGGACTGTCCATGCTCTTCCAGTGGCTGTTGGTTGGGGTGTGGGAGAGGTGCCCAGATCCCTTACTGGAATGATACATTCCTCTGAGCAGCCTGTACCCTTCCCCCATAGAACACCCAGAGGCCCTGTCCTGCCTGCTGCTGCAGCTCCGAAGAGAAAAGTGAGTTCCACCCCGGAGACTCGATACCCTCAGACCAACGTCCCAAGGGATACTATGGCATAAAGGGCTCTGTTCTCCTTTTGCCATGTTTTTTCCTATTATTGACATCTGCTTATTCTGCCCTCCCCCCAGTGTGACTTACAAATAAGCAGATCCCCTGGGATCTGGGCTTCCTCTGACTTTACCCTCCTGCCCACCAGAAACTGCCCTCAGAGGTGGGGACCGGACATCCCTGTTTCCTGCTGCCACAGCAGTTCTAATCCTGGTGGCTCCTGCTCCCCTCCCCCACACTCCTGTAGGCCACCACAGGCTAATCCAGGAGGAGCAAGGGTCAGAGTAGAGGGGTCACACCCACCCTCTCCCTTAACCTGCACAGTGCAGAGCCAGCTGGACCCATTGTGCCCCTGCCACGGGTGGGGTATAGATGGCAAGAAGGCAGAAATCTCCTCTTCCATCACGGGCACCTTAGCAACATCCCCAGGTTAATGGGGCAACAGCTGTGTGTCTTTTCCTTTCTACCTTCATGTCTTCCTTCCACCTTTTCTCCTGAGACACTAGAAATGGTACACAATGTCCCAAGGAAGTGGAAAGTTTGGAGGCCTGTGTGGGGACTGTGGTTTTGTAGCCCTCTCTCCTGCCCCTCACCCCCCTGTTGCAGCAGGGCAAGGGATCTCAGACTTGTCCTTTGTCTCTCAGCCCCGCTCCTGACTCTTCTGGGGGAAGCTCGGAGTTTTTTGGGCCTCCTTCCTGACACGTACTTGCACACCTCCCACCATCAAACAGGAGAACCACTTCTCATCTCCTGACTTTTGCAGAGTGAAACCTTGCACTCATTGGCCCAAAGAGAAGGGGGAGAGGGATATGAGTGTAGGAGGCAA
>JAJEJO010055269.1:0-13470 GCA_020662805.1 Glaucomys volans | reverse complement strand
AGTGTGTGGGCATAGCACCCAGCACCCCTCTCACCCCCAGGCCCAGTGAGGAGATGGTAAAGATGGTACTGAGCCGGCCCTGTCATCCCGATGACCAGTTTACCACCAGCATCCTGCGGCACTGGTGCATGAAGCATGATGAGCTGCTGGCAGAGCACATCAAGTCCCTACTCATCAAGAACAACAGCCTCCCTCGAAAGAGGCAGAGGTGGGATGTGGTCCTTGTTTCCTGCCCGCTGTCAACATGCCATCACCAGTGCAGTCTACAGTGACTGCTGCCCAGGGATGGTGGGTTGCTAGTGCTGTCCCAGCCTGGTTTCTGGGTGACATCTAGTGGCCTGAAGCCATGTGGCATGAAGGATCAATGTGGGTCCTGTTCCCCTCTCCTCCTCGTGCCCTGCAGCTGTGCACCTTCCTTAGCCTACCTAACCCTCCCATCTTCCCTGGGGAATGGGCTGCCTCAGTCCTAAGGAGGTAGAGGTGTTTTATATGGCTGGAGCCCTCTCTTTGGGCTCAGACCAGCTCTGTGACCTCCCTGTGCAGTCTCAGAAGCTCAAGCAGCAAGCTGGCCCAGCTGACTCTAGAGCAGATCCTGGAGCACTTGGACAATCTGCGACTCAACCTGACCAACACCAAGCAAAACTGTATGCTTCTCACCCTCTTGGAGTCTAGTGCGGGGGGTGCTGCCCTGGCTCAGATATCCCTGGAACCAGGCAAAGGGAAAGGGCAGGACCAGAACCCAAACTCTTGGGAGGAAACAATTTAATAAGCTCCCAGACATCTAACCATTTTCCTTTCCTGCTCTCCTTTCCTTCTCCTTCTAGTTTTTAGCCAGACTCCAATCCTCCAGGCACTGCAGCACGTCCAAGCAAGCTGTGATGAAGCTCACAAAATGAAGTGAGACTCCTTCCACTTTTGGTCTTGGGAAGTAATGGACAGAAGGCCTAGGGGAGAGGAGGCCTGCTGGGGATACAATGGCCAGCAAGACCCTGAGATTAATAAGAGAAACAGACTTGGCCGAGGGGCAGAGAACAGGATAGGCGGTGGGCACAGAGTCAGGGTGTCTCACTCTGAAAGTTTGTTCTCCTTCCCCTTAGGTTCAGTGACCTCTTCTCCCTGGCAGAGGAATATGAGGACTCGTCCACTAAACCACCCAAGAGCCGGCGAAAGGCAGCTCTGTCTAGCCCTCGAAGTCGGAAGAATGCCACTCAGCCACCCAATGCTGAAGAAGAGTCAGGTTCTAGCAGTGCTTCGGTGAGACCCCCATCCAGCACACACAGGGAAAGGAGCAATGGGTGCGAATGGAATGGGGGCCGCCAGCAAGCAACTACCCAGGCTAGTGATTTCCCTCCTCCCCTTTCCTATCTCTTCCAGGAGGAAGAAGACACAAAACCAAAGCCCACCAAGCGGAAACGAAAAGGGTCTTCTGCAGTGGGTTCCGACAGTGACTGAGACCCTGTGATCCCCATCCCACCCTCAATTGGACTGCCCTCTCCCTGGTGAATCAAAGGGTAATAGGGCTGGGGAGATACAGGGAAAATACCCTCCCCACCCCCAAGCTCGCCCAATGGAAAGGATGAGCTGCTTCTGTGACCCAGCCTGAAAAAGCTGCCATGCAGCCCCACCCTGCCCCTTCTGTCCTGGGGCCTCCAGTCCCCCACATTGCTGCTTCCACTGATATTTGGGTTTTCATGGCAGTCAGGCTGTGCCAAACCAGACCCTGGTGGAATTGCTCAGCTCCCTGCCCCATGTCCCAAAGAACCATTTCCGAGAACAGAGAAGGGAAATGACAGAGGGGCCACTGGGCAGAGAAGCTAGGATAAGAGCAGATGCTGTGTGGGGGTGTCCCTTCCTGCTTCCCCTTCATTCTGGATTTGCTCTGAACAGATATTCTGTAGTCTCTCCACACACCAGTGTGTAATGGGCATGGAACCTGACATGGTGGCTGCTCATTCCAGACAGATGCCATAAACCTTCAGGAAGGAACCTGAAAGGGAGGCCCCAATGCTGTGCCCAGGAGGCTTGGGTTGACCTGCAGTTGGCACCTAAAGCTGGGCCAGAGCCCAGGAAAGTCCCAGAGGCAAGTTCCTCAGAACTGTCAAATGATCTGGTTTTCCTAGGTTCTGTTCTTGCTCCCCACCTCTTTTGTCTTTTTTTTTTTTTCTCCCAGAGATAATCACATTTTAAAAAAAATGTTTTTAAATGACAATAAAAAAAGCCAGAACATCTTTTGTGCCGGAATTGGCGTCCACATTTACCATGTGTGTGTAGAGTGGTCTCAAATTAATGGGTGCTCCTCCCTGTGGCCTTACAACTTTCCTCCTTTCCCTCCGTGCCCTGCCTACAGCTCTAATCTAAAGCAAAAGGAACTTTGCCCTTCCCCCATCCTTCCTGTTACCATTTGGAGGTGTGAGCCAGACACTGACCTGTCCAGGTCAGAAATTGATAAGGCACCATCTCCCTGCAGGCTGAGGTCTGTCCTTGCCTGATGCTCCTCAAGACTAAAGACTTACTTAGGCTGGGGATGTAGCTCATCAGGAGAACATTTTTCCAGCATGCATGAAACCCTGGGCTCAATTACAGCCCCACCAAAAAAAAAAAAAAAAAAGTTTCCAAAAGTAGTTATTTGTCATATTCCAGTTTATTAAGTTTGCAAGCTTGCCAGCTGCACTGTCAGGAAGGGAGGGTGTTCCAGTCTTCATCTTGAAGGACAGAAGTGTGCTTGGAAGAGTTCAAATACCAGGTTTGGGGGACTTCTTCACCTCCAGTCTGGCCACTTTCTGGTCCACATGTACTAGCAGAAAAGAGTTCCTTGGCTATGGTGTTTATTCCTCTGCTGTCCAGGGAGATCGGAGGCCTGCTTGAAGAAAGGAGTGAGGTTGGGTTCACTGCAGACACCCTAAAATTTTGCCTTTTTACAGAATCCAGGTTCTCCTCTCCCTCAGAACTGCTACTCCGTCCTTTGAAAATCTAAACCACCAGAGGCCTCTTTTTCCTTCCTCCTTTCCCAGTTTCCTCTGCCCCAATTAAAACCAGGATGGAAAGCATTCGCTGGCTGGCCCCAATTATTGTACCCTTGCCCAAAGGGAGGAGCCTCTCCCATGGCCCCTCCAGAAATCTAGCAGTCTGGGCCTCCACCTTTTGCCTACTTAACTTTGGAACCCCCCACCCATCCCTGGGGTTGCTGCTGCTGGCAGCTGAATGGGCATGGGTCTAGCCGGGACTTGTAGAACAGAATGGGCCACGGACCAAGTTCTTCAGTCTCCCTTGGAAGGAGCAATGGTATCCTCCCATCACCGGTGAAATGAGAAGTACAGACGGAAGGATGGACTATGGTCCAAACCCCTGCCTCATAACACTGGGACTCCAAAGTACAGCCAATAGCCTAAACCTCCCAAGAGGAGAAAGAATTTAAAACGGAACGTGCAACCCTGGAATTGAGGGAAGGATAACACCGCCCAAGACCTGATAGGGTGAGGGCCCAGAGCAGTGCACAGCGCGAGTTGCCCGGGAGGGACGCGCCCAGGGCGGGGCGTAGGCTGTGGGGAGGGCTGGGGCCGCCCCCCAAACCCGGTCAGCTCAGTTCTCCGCTGGTGGGGGCTGGGGGTGGGAAGGGGCGTGTGCCAGCGCACGCGCGCTCCCGGGAAGGAGAGGTTTCGAAGCAAGAACGGGCGGGTCCAGTTTTTCGGAAGGGAGTATCAGGGGTGTTTGTGAGTGTCTAGGACCGGACGGTGCCGAAGCAAGGAAGAGGGCACCATGGCTGCCCTACTACTGCTGCCCCTGCTACTGCTGCTGCCTCTGCTGCTACTGAAGCTACACGGCTGGACGCAGTTGCGCTGGCTCGCGGCCGACTTGGCCTTCACGGTGCGCGCCCTACGCTGCAAAAGGACTCTTAAAGCTCGTGCGCTGGCTGCGGCTGCCGCCGACCCAGAAAGTCCCGAGGCGGGCTGCAGCCTGGCCTGGCGCCTCGCGCAACTGGCTCGGCATCGGCCCACGCACACCTTTCTCATTCACGGCGCGAGGCGCTTTAGTTACGCTGAGGCGGAACGTGAAAGTAACCGGATTGCGCGCGCCTTTTTGCGCGCGCGGGCCTGGGACCAGGGATCCGGCGGCGGCAGCAGGGCCGCCGGGAGCTTGTGGGCAGGAGACCCGGCGACCGGAAGCAGCGCGGCGCTTGCTGAATGTGCAGAGGATGGGGTGGCCAGAGGTGAAGGAGTTGTGGCCCCTCTGGCACCTGGGGCGACCGTGGCGCTGCTCCTCCCCGCCAGCCCAGAATTCCTGTGGCTCTGGTTCGGGCTGGCCAAGGCCGGTCTGTGCACGGCCTTTGTGCCCACCGCCCTGCGTCGGGGCCCCCTGCTGCATTGCCTCCGCAGTTGCAGCGCGAGCGCGCTGGTGCTGGCTCCAGGTAAGGCTGGAGCGCCGAACTGACCAAGGCGGGGCCAGCCACCGGGAGGGGCGTGTCTGGAGCAGGAAAGGGCTTGGTCTTATCTCTGGGCCTGGGAAGCCGGCTAAACTATCTCCCTGGGGTTCCGAAGCGAGTGGGGCTGTGAGTCCCTGGGTTTGCGAACAGATGGTGCTGAATCTGGTTCCCAAAGAACTCTCCAAGGAGTGGGGCTTCAGGTCCCAGACCGGTGATGGGATGTCCATCCCCTTCACCTTCATCCTAGAGCAGTGCACAGCGGTTCGGAGAACTGGCCACGGGGTGAGGAAAGTTTCCACAGTCGCGGAGTTGTGCTTTCCTACCCTCTAGAGTTCCTGGAGTCCCTGAAGCCCGATCTGCCGGCCCTGAGAGCCATGGGGCTCCACCTGTGGGCTACAGGTCCTGAATCCCACATTGCTGGAATCAGAGATTTTCTGACCGAGGCAGCAGCCGAAGTAGATGAGCCAGTGCCAGGGCACCTCTCTGCCCCCCAGAACATAACGGACACATGCCTGTACATCTTCACCTCCGGCACCACAGGTGAGAGCTGCACACTATGCTTACCTCCCAGAAACTAAGGCAGAGGAAGGAAGGGTCTGGGAACAGGAACTGGAACCTCCCAGAAAAGGTGGCTCTGAGACCACCTTTTCAAATCTCCCAGAGAGAATACCTACCCTAGTGGCACCTCCTCTCTCTCCAGCCCTCTTCATTCTCACCTCCCCAAACTACCCCCATTTCCTGGATGGCCTGACCTCCCTCTGATTTCTGGTTTTTCTGATTCTGACCTGTCTGCTTGCTGCACCTCCCCCAGCAAGGGGAAAACAGGGAGCTAGGACTTGGAGCTGAGGCTCTTCCCCTGATCACCCCCCTTCCCACCACCTCACAGGCCTCCCCAAGGCTGCTCGGATCAGTCACCAGAAGATCTTACAATGCCAGGGATTCTACGAGTTGTGCGGTGTCCACCAGGAGGATGTGATCTACCTCGCCCTCCCACTCTACCACATGTCTGGCTCCCTGTTGGGCATTGTGGGCTGCTTGGGCATTGGTCAGTCTCCCCCACTCTCCCACCCCCACTCGTTTCTTCAGGGAATGTTTATTAAGTACCAACTGTGCCGTGCTTCCCTGGGGATGTGTTCTGAGGGTAGAGAATGCAGAGGAAGGAGGAGGCAGGGCCTTACTCTCTGGAGCTCCTGGTACAGTGGGAAACATGTACCATGTTTCATTCTCTGCCTACAGATTGAGTGACTAGGGAGGCCAAACAGTTCACAGAACTCCAGACTCCAGGGACAAAATGAAGCAAGGGTCTAGGGAAAGGCAGAGAAGAGGGTGGGACTTGAGTCAGGGTACAGGGATGGAATATTTGGGGCTGAGAATCTGAGAAGGGGCATGAACCTCTCCTAGGTATGGGTAGGAAAGAAGGACTGTACCTTGATCCATACCTTGACCTGCTAAAGGTATGACTCTCCCTGTGGCTTTTTCCCAGGGAACTTGCACAGCTAGTGTCTGGGAAGGAGGGGATGGGCTGTTAACCTCTCCTCCTTCCCTCCCTTCCTGCTTCTGGCAGGGGCCACAGTGGTGCTGAAGTCCAAGTTCTCAGCTGGCCAGTTTTGGGAGGACTGCCAGGAGCACAGGGTGACGGTGTTCCAGTACATCGGGGAGTTGTGCCGATACCTTGTCAACCAGCCCCCGGTGCGTGGACGCAAAGCTAGGTCACAGGGAGAAGGATGGACAGTGGGAAACGCTGACAGTTGTCTGGGAATTGGAGGGAGAGAAGCAAGGAGAAGAAAATGGTGGTGGCATACAAGGAGCCCGAGATGGCCTAGGTTATCTGATGCTTAGAGCATCTGAAAGAGGTCACAGTGGGAGGGGACTTCACATTGGTGCACTGGCATTTTGGTGTGAAGTCCCTGCCTCTCTCCCACTTGTTTCAGAGCAAAGCAGAACATGGCCATAAGGTCCGGCTGGCAGTGGGCAGTGGGCTGAGCCCAGACACCTGGGAGCGTTTTGTGCGGCGCTTTGGACCTCTGCAGGTGCTGGAGACGTATGGACTGACAGAGGGCAACGTGGCCACTTTCAACTACACAGGACAGCGTGGTGCTGTGGGACGTGCTTCGTGGCTTTACAAGGTGGGAGGCATCCCACAGAACAGTGGGAGACTGGTGGGAAGGAGGGCCTGTGCAACTGAAATGACCCAGTGCTGGCTTCCCTTCCTCCAGCACATCTTCCCCTTCTCTTTGATTCGTTATGATGTCACCACAGGGGAGCCTATTCGGGATGCCCAGGGGCACTGTGTGGCCACAACTCCAGGTTTGTGCTCAAGTTGGTTGCATGGTGGTGGTGAAGGATTAGAATTGGTGAATGGGGTAGGGACAGGGTCCAGGAAGCTCTGGGTGAGGTGAACAGTCACTCCTGACCCCAGTGACTCTGCCAGGTGAGCCAGGGCTGCTGGTGGCCCCTGTAAACCAGCAGTCCCCATTTTTGGGCTATGCTGGGGGGCCAGAGCTGGCCCGGGGAAAGCTGCTGATGGATGTCTTCCGGCCTGGAGATGTTTTCTTCAACTCTGGGGACCTGTTGGTCTGCGATGACCAAGGCTTTCTCCGCTTCCATGATCGTACTGGAGACACCTTCAGGTATCTCTTCATAACTTGTCTGTTTCCTTACCCTAGACATCTGATCTCTGTGACCCAAACCTTGGACACCTCAACCCTCTAATCTCCAGCCTCGAGCCAGATTCTCATCCAGTCTCTCATTCTCAGACCTCATGAACACTTAATCCCTGTGATAATTTGGTACCCTGACCTCTGACCTCTTTCTCTCCTCTTCAAGCTCCCAAGCCTCTGACCCCTGACTGCTAGTTTCAGATCTCTGCTCTCAACAGGTGGAAAGGGGAGAATGTGGCCACGACTGAGGTGGCAGAAGTCTTTGAGGCCCTGGATTTTCTTCAGGAGGTGAATGTCTACGGAGTCAAAGTGCCAGGTACCTAAGCATGGAAGGTGGGGGAGGCTTCCAGCCCATCACCCCAAATTGGTAATGATTGGGTGCCAGAAGCCTTCCTAGTGGCCAGCCATGGAAAGGCGGACACTGCTCTCTATGCCCTCCAGGGCACGAAGGCAGGGCTGGAATGGCAGCCCTGGTTCTGCGTCCCCCGCATGCTTTGGACCTCGTGCATCTCTACACCCACGTTTCTGAGAACTTGCCCCCTTACGCCTGGCCTCGGTTCCTAAGGCTTCAGGTACGCAGCCACTCCTGCCCCAACCCCTTCACCCCAGTTTCCACAACAGTTGGTGATTCCTAAACTCCACACGTGTACTCCCACATAAGACGCTGTGAGAGAAAGAACGGCGCCTTCCCAGCCACACGCTCCTCATCCCCCCTCTTTCCTATCCTCCTTCCCTAGGCCTGGATGGATCTTTCTCTTCCCTGTCATCTCCTCCCCTTAGTCTTATCTAATGGCCCCTGTCCCCAGATTTGCCCCTTAACAAAATTTAGACAACTCAGCTGAACCAACTGAGGAGAATATATTTTCCTTCAACACCCTTTGACCCCCTTCTTCTTCTAGGAATCTTTGGCCACTACCGAGACCTTCAAACAGCAGAAGGTTCGAATGGCAAATGAGGGCTTTAACCCGGGCACACTGTCTGACCCACTCTACATTCTGGACCAGGTTGTAGGTGCCTACCTGCCCCTCACACCTGCGCGGTACAATGCCCTCCTGACTGGGGACCTTCGAATCTGAGACCTTCCATGCCTGAGACACCTGAGGGACTCTGAGGGGTGCTAGCCATTGTGAGGTCAGGGGCTATCAGGGATCTTTTTTATATCTGTTTATTGTCATTTTGTAATAAATGGGACCAGAGCCAATGTGACTTTTTCTTTCTGATCTGTACATCTGCCTTCTGAGCCTGTGTATGGAACTGCTTTCCTCTGGAACCACCGGCTCCTCATGCCTGTCCTGACTGTATGTGGCCTGAGCCCAGTTCCTGGACCTTGCTGATCCTGATTCTGGGAAAATCCCTGGTGGTTGATGTTTGTGTGCCTATAAACTCCATCCTAAATGGGGTTTTGTTTACTTGTTTGTTCTCGGTACTGGGGATTGAACCCAGGGGTGCTCTTCCACTGGGCTACACCCTCTCTTTTTATTTTATTTATTTATTTTTGGAACCAGGGATTGAACTCAGGGACACTCGGCCACTGAGCCACATCCCCAGCCCTATTTTGTATTTGATTTAGAGACAGGGTCTCACTGAGTTGCTAAGGGCCTCGCTAAGTTGCTGAGGCTGGCTTTGAACTCGCGATCCTCCTGACTCAGCCTCCCAAGTCGCTTGGACTACAGGCATGCGCCACCACGCCTGGCTTATTTTTTGTTTTGAGACAGAGTCTTGCTAAATTGCCCAGGCTGGTCTTGAACTTGTGATCCTCCTACCTCAAACTCCCAAGCAGCTGTGACTATAGGTGTGAGGCATCACACCAAACTTCCATCTCAGTTTTACTCCTAGTACAGAGCCCCCACTGCACTCCAGGGAGCTGGAGGGCCTGTGGGGTTGGCTCAAATGGCAGAGGGAGACAGAGGCACCCAGAAATGCTGCCCACTCTGGCCAACCCACACTTCTCCATTAGTGTGGTTAGGGCCTGGGGAAGAGTCTTAACCGAGCAACACAAACTTTAGATTTGGGGGAATGGGCTTGGATGTACTCAGTGGTAGAGTACTTACCTAGCATGCATGAGACCCTTGGTTCAATCCCTAGCACACCACACACACACACACACACACACACACACACACTCAATTCAGGGAATCTATGATCTAGACTCCCCTCCTCCTTACAGCTGAGAGGCCAGCCACAGAGGAGAAGGGTGGGGCTCCTCAGCCTCCTGACTCCAGTGTCCGGCTCTCCGCTGGTGCAGTTCGACTGCTGCTCCTGGAGCAGGGCTCAGAGTGCCTGTGTGTATGTGGTAGCATGAGGAATGGTGGGAATCAAAGGAAAAGACTTGTAATGGCCCTGAATGAGGTGTCCAGAAAGTTCACCATCTGAAAGGTTTAAATGATGGAACTCCTGTGACTTCTAGTAAAAAAGAGTGCCTCTGTTTTGAGCTGTGGGTATTCAAGATGTTCTGCTGCTTTCTCCTGGGTTATCTTTCTCCTTCCAACTCCTCTCCCCAACATAAGAGATCAGACGACATACCCCACTGCCAAGCGTGGATCCCCATTGCCAACCCCCTGGTTCCAATACTTGAGTCTTGCCCCATGTCCGCCAGCAAGCCCCGGTGAGCCTCACTGAGAGTAGAGCACATGCTGAGGTGCGGGTGATATTTTCCCACACCCACCAGTGTCAGGGATTTGGCTCACTGTGCTCACCTTTCCACATAGCTCCAGGAAGACAGAAGCACTGTGCACCTGGGGCGGGTGGGGCAGGTGGGTAGGGGTGGCTCATGTGGTTGCTCACCTACAATTCTAACTCAACCCAGGTCTCCCAGGCCCAGATGTCCTCTTGTGGAATCCCACACTAAGGTTTCCCCCACACTACCTGTTTCATTTGGTCTAAATCTGCACCTTCTGACATAGTAGCTGCTAACCACACAAGGCTACTAAATGCTAGTCCAAAGTGGGATGTAGTAAATAGAGAATGCACACCAAGGGTTGAAGATGTAGTAGAAAAAAGTGAAAGCATTTTATTAATAATTGTTTTGTAGCTGGGTGTTAGTGGTATACAGGAGTAGAAGGTGGGAGAATCACTTGAGCCCAGTTCAAGGCCAGTCTGGGCATCAAAGCAGGACCCATATCAAAAATACCCCAGTTGGGGCTGGGGACACAGCTCAGTTGGTAGAGTGCCTGCCTTGCAAACACAAGGCCCTGGGTTCAATCACCAGCACCGCAAAAAAAATATATATATACCCCAGTAAGCTGGGTGTGGTGGCACACACCTGTAATCCCAAGCAACTCCAGAAGCTGAGCTGGAGGATCAGCAACCTAGCAAGACCCTGTCTCTAAATAAAATATAAAAATGGGCTGGGGATGTGACTCTATGGTTAAGCACTCCTGGGTTCAATTCCCTGTACCTGCCCCCTCAAAACACAAAAAACAGCACATAACTATGTAAATAAATAAGTAAATGTTTTATATTGCTTACATGCTTAGATAATACTTTGAATATACTGAGTTAAATAAAACATTGACGCCAGGCGTGGTGGCGCACACCTGTAATCCCAGTGCTCAGGAGGCTGAGGCAGGAGGATCAAGAGTTTAAAGCCAGTCTCAGCAAAGGCAAGGCGCTAAGTAACTCAGAACCTGTCTCTAAGCCGGTTGTGGTGGCACACGCCTGTAATCCAAGCGACTTGGGAGGCTGAGTCAGGAGGATGGCGAGTTCAAAGCCAGCCTCAGCAACTCAGCGAGGCCCTAAGCAACTCAGTGAGACCCTGTCTCTAAATAAATACAAAATAGGGCTGGGGATGTGGCTCAGTGGCCAAGTGTCCCTGAGTTCAATCCCTGGTTCAAATAAATAAATAAATAAAACATTGAATTTTGCTTTTTTATTTTTTATTTTTTGTTATTTTTTTTCAGATGTTGATAGACCTTTATTTTATTCACTTACTTTTATGTGGTGCTGAGAATCGAACCCAGTGCCTCACCTTAGGCAAGAGCTCTACCACTGAGCCATGACCCCACCCCCTATTTTATTTTTTTGATGTTACTGGAGAACTTGCAATCTTCCTGCCTCAGCTTCCCCAGCAACTGGGAGTATAGTTACGCACCACTGTGGGGCTGGCTTGGTTTTTGCTTTTTAAATTTGTGGCTATTAGAACATTTAGAATTACATTTGTGGCTCACAAATTTCTACTGAATGGTGCTGGCCTAAATCCTAACTTCACTCTGTAATCCCACAAATACCAAGTGTAACATGTCAATTGTGCCTGCAGGATCCCTGCTCTCCAGCATGTGCCCTTTACCAAGGCCAGCCGGGAGAAAGGATTTTGTTACAGTGGGCTGAGCCAGAGGCGGACCTGGCCCTCTGTCCTCCAGTCCATTTGGCTCTCAGAAATGCAAAGCATCCAAGCAGGCAACTTGTGATTCAAAAGAATTAGGGTTTCCAATTACCATGATTAAAACTAAAAACAAATTTCAAAGGAATTAGGTTTTCTACCAAAAAAAATTTAAATTTAAGTAAAAATAAATGGGATTATGAGAAAATTGCAAAGATGAACTGAGCTGGACTTCAGGTGGTGAGTTCCCTTTCTCTGAGTTTTGTCAACTGAGACACCACAGTGCAAAGATAAGACAGTCCAGCTAGAGGATGCCTGTCACCTCTCACTGTCCTTGAATCAGGGAAGGGGGTCAGAGCTCTGTACAGCGTTCTGTGGGGACTTTAGGCCACGTGTCCTGGACAAAGTTTAGGCTTGGGGACAGCCCATCTCAGGGACAGCCCATCTCAAACCAGTCTCAAGGCAAGAGTCAGCAAACTATGCTGGCGTGTTTTTCAGGGCCAGCAGAGCAAGTAATCAAAGTTTTTATATTTCAGGTGGTTGAAAAAAATCAGAAGAATGTTCCATGACGTAAAAATTATAGGAGTTCAATTTTCAGTGTCCATAAAGTTTTGCTGGTAAAGTCATTCCTTTGCAGTTGTGGCTATTTTTGTGCCAAGCCAGTAGAGCTGAATGATCAAGATAGATATCTCGGCCTGCAAAGAGTTAACTATTTACTGAGTGGCTCTGAAGGAGAAAAATCTGTCTACCGCTGCTCCAGGTCTTCGTTCTGCCTTCGCTGGGCAGCAATTTTTCCAGCCCAGAGATGTCATGGGGCACCCAATGGACTCCATGAAGCAGGGAGGTGGCTCGAGAGGTCGGGGAGGGTCACTCAAGGGACACTTGGTGATCGCTCCTGGTGGGGCTTAGCAAAACGTTTCCAGCCTCGCCTAGATCGAAACATTTCTACCTGGACAACTACTCGGAGAGAGCGGTAAGACACCGGCATCACGGCCTGCTCCCGGGCGGACAGCAGCGGGATCCGCTGGGTGCCATTCACCCGGCCACAACTCGCGCTCCTGTAAACCGAGCTTAAAGCGCAAGCGCAGACCTGCCCCGGCTCTGCTCCCGGTGCGCCAGGAAGGCGGAGCAGGCCGAGAAGTGGGAGGGGCCATCCTACTTGGGTGGGGCGAGCCGTTCCGCACCGCCTACCGCATTTGTGCGCTGCCGCCCCCAACCAAGCTCAAGGTGTAAGAAGAGGGATGGAGCCGAAGTACCTGAAGTCCTTCTCCCGGATGCTCTAGCCTGCTAACGGGGAAAAATAATTTTTTTCTTTCTTTTCTTTCTTTCTTTCTTTCTTTTTTTTTTTGCGGTGCTGAGGATGGAATCCAGGGCCTAACTCACGCTAGGCAAGCACTTTATACTGAGCTATACTCCGAGCCCAAGAAATTTTTAAAATTGAAATATAATTCATATATTTTAAAATTCGCCCTTTTAGCTGGGCGTGGTGGCATGCCTGTAATCCAAAGGATGCAAAAGGCTGGGGCAGGAAGATCCCAGCCAGCCTCAGCAATTTGGATAGGCCCTAATTGGTATAGCGAGACCCTGTCTTAAGATAAAAAAGGAGACGGGAATGTGACTCAGTGGTTAACAGCCCTGGGTTCAATCCCTTGTCTCAAACAATACAAACAAAAACAACGACAAATAATACAAATTGTTGAATTTTGTGAAGTTCAATGTCTTCAGTATATTCATGAAGTTGTGCAACCATAGCCAGTAATTTAGAATCTTTTCCTAAAGAAAGAAATTCCTACCTATTGGCAGTCATTATCCATTCCTCTCTCACCCCTAGCCTCTGGCAACCACTGATTTATTTTCTGACTCTGTGGATTTGCCTATTCTAAACAGTCCATATAAATGGAATTGTATAAAGGAAAGTCTTTTGTATCTGGTTTCTTTCACTTAGCATAATGTTTTCAAGTTTCAACCAAGTCATAACATGTATCAGTATTTCTTTTATTTTTTGTACTGGGGATTAACACGCAGGTGTGCTACCACTGAGCTACATCCCCAGCACTTTTTTATTTTTATTT
>JAJEJO010055268.1:0-13477 GCA_020662805.1 Glaucomys volans | reverse complement strand
AGTGTGTGGGCATAGCACCCAGCACCCCTCTCACCCCCAGGCCCAGTGAGGAGATGGTAAAGATGGTACTGAGCCGGCCCTGTCATCCCGATGACCAGTTTACCACCAGCATCCTGCGGCACTGGTGCATGAAGCATGATGAGCTGCTGGCAGAGCACATCAAGTCCCTACTCATCAAGAACAACAGCCTCCCTCGAAAGAGGCAGAGGTGGGATGTGGTCCTTGTTTCCTGCCCGCTGTCAACATGCCATCACCAGTGCAGTCTACAGTGACTGCTGCCCAGGGATGGTGGGTTGCTAGTGCTGTCCCAGCCTGGTTTCTGGGTGACATCTAGTGGCCTGAAGCCATGTGGCATGAAGGATCAATGTGGGTCCTGTTCCCCTCTCCTCCTCGTGCCCTGCAGCTGTGCACCTTCCTTAGCCTACCTAACCCTCCCATCTTCCCTGGGGAATGGGCTGCCTCAGTCCTAAGGAGGTAGAGGTGTTTTATATGGCTGGAGCCCTCTCTTTGGGCTCAGACCAGCTCTGTGACCTCCCTGTGCAGTCTCAGAAGCTCAAGCAGCAAGCTGGCCCAGCTGACTCTAGAGCAGATCCTGGAGCACTTGGACAATCTGCGACTCAACCTGACCAACACCAAGCAAAACTGTATGCTTCTCACCCTCTTGGAGTCTAGTGCGGGGGGTGCTGCCCTGGCTCAGATATCCCTGGAACCAGGCAAAGGGAAAGGGCAGGACCAGAACCCAAACTCTTGGGAGGAAACAATTTAATAAGCTCCCAGACATCTAACCATTTTCCTTTCCTGCTCTCCTTTCCTTCTCCTTCTAGTTTTTAGCCAGACTCCAATCCTCCAGGCACTGCAGCACGTCCAAGCAAGCTGTGATGAAGCTCACAAGATGAAGTGAGACTCCTTCCACTTTTGGTCTTGGGAAGTAATGGACAGAAGGCCTAGGGGAGAGGAGGCCTGCTGGGGATACAATGGCCAGCAAGACCCTGAGATTAATAAGAGAAACAGACTTGGCCGAGGGGCAGAGAACAGGATAGGCGGTGGGCACAGAGTCAGGGTGTCTCACTCTGAAAGTTTGTTCTCCTTCCCCTTAGGTTCAGTGACCTCTTCTCCCTGGCAGAGGAATATGAGGACTCTTCCACTAAACCACCCAAGAGCCGGCGAAAGGCAGCTCTGTCTAGCCCTCGAAGTCGGAAGAATGCCACTCAGCCACCCAATGCTGAAGAAGAGTCAGGTTCTAGCAGTGCTTCGGTGAGACCCCCATCCAGCACACACAGGGAAAGGAGCAATGGGTGTGAATGGAATGGGGGCCGCCAGCAAGCAACTACCCAGGCTAGTGATTTCCCTCCTCCCCTTTCCTATCTCTTCCAGGAGGAAGAAGACACAAAACCAAAGCCCACCAAGCGGAAACGAAAAGGGTCTTCTGCAGTGGGTTCCGACAGTGACTGAGACCCTGTGATCCCCATCCCACCCTCAATTGGACTGCCCTCTCCCTGGTGAATCAAAGGGTAATAGGGCTGGGGAGATACAGGGAAAATACCCTCCCCACCCCCAAGCTCGCCCAATGGAAAGGATGAGCTGCTTCTGTGACCCAGCCTGAAAAAGCTGCCATGCAGCCCCACCCTGCCCCTTCTGTCCTGGGGCCTCCAGTCCCCCACATTGCTGCTTCCACTGATATTTGGGTTTTCATGGCAGTCAGGCTGTGCCAAACCAGACCCTGGTGGAATTGCTCAGCTCCCTGCCCCATGTCCCAAAGAACCATTTCCGAGAACAGAGAAGGGAAATGACAGAGGGGCCACTGGGCAGAGAAGCTAGGATAAGAGCAGATGCTGTGTGGGGGTGTCCCTTCCTGCTTCCCCTTCATTCTGGATTTGCTCTGAACAGATATTCTGTAGTCTCTCCACACACCAGTGTGTAATGGGCATGGAACCTGACATGGTGGCTGCTCATTCCAGACAGATGCCATAAACCTTCAGGAAGGAACCTGAAAGGGAGGCCCCAATGCTGTGCCCAGGAGGCTTGGGTTGACCTGCAGTTGGCACCTAAAGCTGGGCCAGAGCCCAGGAAAGTCCCAGAGGCAAGTTCCTCAGAACTGTCAAATGATCTGGTTTTCCTAGGTTCTGTTCTTGCTCCCCACCTCTTTTGTCTTTTTTTTTTTTTCTCCCAGAGATAATCACATTTTAAAAAAAATGTTTTTAAATGACAATAAAAAAAGCCAGAACATCTTTTGTGCCGGAATTGGCGTCCACATTTACCATGTGTGTGTAGAGTGGTCTCAAATTAATGGGTGCTCCTCCCTGTGGCCTTACAACTTTCCTCCTTTCCCTCCGTGCCCTGCCTACAGCTCTAATCTAAAGCAAAAGGAACTTTGCCCTTCCCCCATCCTTCCTGTTACCATTTGGAGGTGTGAGCCAGACACTGACCTGTCCAGGTCAGAAATTGATAAGGCACCATCTCCCTGCAGGCTGAGGTCTGTCCTTGCCTGATGCTCCTCAAGACTAAAGACTTACTTAGGCTGGGGATGTAGCTCATCAGGAGAACATTTTTCCAGCATGCATGAAACCCTGGGCTCAATTACAGCCCCACCAAAAAAAAAAAAAAAAAAGTTTCCAAAAGTAGTTATTTGTCATATTCCAGTTTATTAAGTTTGCAAGCTTACCAGCTGCACTGTCAGGAAGGGGTGTTCCAGTCTTCATCTTGAAGGACAGAAGTGTGCTTGGAAGAGTTCAAATACCAGGTTTGGGGGACTTCTTCACCTCCAGTCTGGCCACTTTCTGGTCCACATGTACTAGCAGAAAAGAGTTCCTTGGCTATGGTGTTTATTCCTCTGCTGTCCAGGGAGATCGGAGGCCTGCTTGAAGAAAGGAGTGAGGTTGGGTTCACTGCAGACACCCTAAAATTTTGCCTTTTTACAGAATCCAGGTTCTCCTCTCCCTCAGAACTGCTACTCCGTCCTTTGAAAATCTAAACCACCAGAGGCCTCTTTTTCCTTCCTCCTTTCCCAGTTTCCTCTGCCCCAATTAAAACCAGGATGGAAAGCATTCGCTGGCTGGCCCCAATTATTGTACCCTTGCCCAAAGGGAGGAGCCTCTCCCATGGCCCCTCCAGAAATCTAGCAGTCTGGGCCTCCACCTTTTGCCTACTTAACTTTGGAACCCCCCACCCATCCCTGGGGTTGCTGCTGCTGGCAGCTGAATGGGCATGGGTCTAGCCGGGACTTGTAGAACAGAATGGGCCACGGACCAAGTTCTTCAGTCTCCCTTGGAAGGAGCAATGGTATCCTCCCATCACCGGTGAAATGAGAAGTACAGACGGAAGGATGGACTATGGTCCAAACCCCTGCCTCATAACACTGGGACTCCAAAGTACAGCCAATAGCCTAAACCTCCCAAGAGGAGAAAGAATTTAAAACGGAACGTGCAACCCTGGAATTGAGGGAAGGATAACACCGCCCAAGACCTGATAGGGTGAGGGCCCAGAGCAGTGCACAGCGCGAGTTGCCCGGGAGGGACGCGCCCAGGGCGGGGCGTAGGCTGTGGGGAGGGCTGGGGCCGCCCCCCAAACCCGGTCAGCTCAGTTCTCCGCTGGTGGGGGCTGGGGGTGGGAAGGGGCGTGTGCCAGCGCACGCGCGCTCCCGGGAAGGAGAGGTTTCGAAGCAAGAACGGGCGGGTCCAGTTTTTCGGAAGGGAGTATCAGGGGTGTTTGTGAGTGTCTAGGACCGGACGGTGCCGAAGCAAGGAAGAGGGCACCATGGCTGCCCTACTACTGCTGCCCCTGCTACTGCTGCTGCCTCTGCTGCTACTGAAGCTACACGGCTGGACGCAGTTGCGCTGGCTCGCGGCCGACTTGGCCTTCACGGTGCGCGCCCTACGCTGCAAAAGGACTCTTAAAGCTCGTGCGCTGGCTGCGGCTGCCGCCGACCCAGAAAGTCCCGAGGCGGGCTGCAGCCTGGCCTGGCGCCTCGCGCAACTGGCTCGGCATCGCCCCACGCACACCTTTCTCATTCACGGCGCGAGGCGCTTTAGTTACGCTGAGGCGGAACGTGAAAGTAACCGGATTGCGCGCGCCTTTTTGCGCGCGCGGGCCTGGGACCAGGGATCCGGCGGCGGCAGCAGGGCCGCCGGGAGCTTGTGGGCAGGAGACCCGGCGACCGGAAGCAGCGCGGCGCTTGCTGAATGTGCAGAGGATGGGGTGGCCAGAGGTGAAGGAGTTGTGGCCCCTCTGGCACCTGGGGCGACCGTGGCGCTGCTCCTCCCCGCCAGCCCAGAATTCCTGTGGCTCTGGTTCGGGCTGGCCAAGGCCGGTCTGTGCACGGCCTTTGTGCCCACCGCCCTGCGTCGGGGCCCCCTGCTGCATTGCCTCCGCAGTTGCAGCGCGAGCGCGCTGGTGCTGGCTCCAGGTAAGGCTGGAGCGCCGAACTGACCAAGGCGGGGCCAGCCACCGGGAGGGGCGTGTCTGGAGCAGGAAAGGGCTTGGTCTTATCTCTGGGCCTGGGAAGCCGGCTAAACTATCTCCCTGGGGTTCCGAAGCGAGTGGGGCTGTGAGTCCCTGGGTTTGCGAACAGATGGTGCTGAATCTGGTTCCCAAAGAACTCTCCAAGGAGTGGGGCTTCAGGTCCCAGACCGGTGATGGGATGTCCATCCCCTTCACCTTCATCCTAGAGCAGTGCACAGCGGTTCGGAGAACTGGCCACGGGGTGAGGAAAGTTTCCACAGTCGCGGAGTTGTGCTTTCCTACCCTCTAGAGTTCCTGGAGTCCCTGAAGCCCGATCTGCCGGCCCTGAGAGCCATGGGGCTCCACCTGTGGGCTACAGGTCCTGAATCCCACATTGCTGGAATCAGAGATTTTCTGACCGAGGCAGCAGCCGAAGTAGATGAGCCAGTGCCAGGGCACCTCTCTGCCCCCCAGAACATAACGGACACATGCCTGTACATCTTCACCTCCGGCACCACAGGTGAGAGCTGCACACTATGCTTACCTCCCAGAAACTAAGGCAGAGGAAGGAAGGGTCTGGGAACAGGAACTGGAACCTCCCAGAAAAGGTGGCTCTGAGACCACCTTTTCAAATCTCCCAGAGAGAATACCTACCCTAGTGGCACCTCCTCTCTCTCCAGCCCTCTTCATTCTCACCTCCCCAAACTACCCCCATTTCCTGGATGGCCTGACCTCCCTCTGATTTCTGGTTTTTCTGATTCTGACCTGTCTGCTTGCTGCACCTCCCCCAGCAAGGGGAAAACAGGGAGCTAGGACTTGGAGCTGAGGCTCTTCCCCTGATCACCCCCCTTCCCACCACCTCACAGGCCTCCCCAAGGCTGCTCGGATCAGTCACCAGAAGATCTTACAATGCCAGGGATTCTACGAGTTGTGCGGTGTCCACCAGGAGGATGTGATCTACCTCGCCCTCCCACTCTACCACATGTCTGGCTCCCTGTTGGGCATTGTGGGCTGCTTGGGCATTGGTCAGTCTCCCCCACTCTCCCACCCCCACTCGTTTCTTCAGGGAATGTTTATTAAGTACCAACTGTGCCGTGCTTCCCTGGGGATGTGTTCTGAGGGTAGAGAATGCAGAGGAAGGAGGAGGCAGGGCCTTACTCTCTGGAGCTCCTGGTACAGTGGGAAACATGTACCATGTTTCATTCTCTGCCTACAGATTGAGTGACTAGGGAGGCCAAACAGTTCACAGAACTCCAGACTCCAGGGACAAAATGAAGCAAGGGTCTAGGGAAAGGCAGAGAAGAGGGTGGGACTTGAGTCAGGGTACAGGGATGGAATATTTGGGGCTGAGAATCTGAGAAGGGGCATGAACCTCTCCTAGGTATGGGTAGGAAAGAAGGACTGTACCTTGATCCATACCTTGACCTGCTAAAGGTATGACTCTCCCTGTGGCTTTTTCCCAGGGAACTTGCACAGCTAGTGTCTGGGAAGGAGGGGATGGGCTGTTAACCTCTCCTCCTTCCCTCCCTTCCTGCTTCTGGCAGGGGCCACAGTGGTGCTGAAGTCCAAGTTCTCAGCTGGCCAGTTTTGGGAGGACTGCCAGGAGCACAGGGTGACGGTGTTCCAGTACATCGGGGAGTTGTGCCGATACCTTGTCAACCAGCCCCCGGTGCGTTGACGCAAAGCTAGGTCACAGGGAGAAGGATGGACAGTGGGAAACGCTGACAGTTGTCTGGGAATTGGAGGGAGAGAAGCAAGGAGAAGAAAATGGTGGTGGCATACAAGGAGCCCGAGATGGCCTAGGTTATCTGATGCTTAGAGCACAGTGGGAAAGAGGTCACAGTGGGAGGGGACTTCACATTGGTGCACTGGCATTTTGGTGTGAAGTCCCTGCCTCTCTCCCACTTGTTTCAGAGCAAAGCAGAACATGGCCATAAGGTCCGGCTGGCAGTGGGCAGTGGGCTGAGCCCAGACACCTGGGAGCGTTTTGTGCGGCGCTTTGGACCTCTGCAGGTGCTGGAGACGTATGGACTGACAGAGGGCAACGTGGCCACTTTCAACTACACAGGACAGCGTGGTGCTGTGGGACGTGCTTCGTGGCTTTACAAGGTGGGAGGCACCCCACAGAACAGTGGGAGACTGATGGGAAGGAGGGCCTGTGCAACTGAAATGACCCAGTGCTGGCTTCCCCTCCTCCAGCACATCTTCCCCTTCTCTTTGATTCGTTATGATGTCACCACAGGGGAGCCTATTCGGGATGCCCAGGGGCACTGTGTGGCCACAACTCCAGGTTTGTGCTCAAGTTGGTTGCATGGTGGTGGTGAAGGATTAGAATTGGTGAATGGGGTAGGGACAGGGTCCAGGAAGCTCTGGGTGAGGTGAACAGTCACTCCTGACCCCAGTGACTCTGCCAGGTGAGCCAGGGCTGCTGGTGGCCCCTGTAAACCAGCAGTCCCCATTTTTGGGCTATGCTGGGGGGCCAGAGCTGGCCCGGGGAAAGCTGCTGATGGATGTCTTCCGGCCTGGAGATGTTTTCTTCAACTCTGGGGACCTGTTGGTCTGCGATGACCAAGGCTTTCTCCGCTTCCATGATCGTACTGGAGACACCTTCAGGTATCTCTTCATAACTTGTCTGTTTCCTTACCCTAGACATCTGATCTCTGTGACCCAAACCTTGGACACCTCAACCCTCTAATCTCCAGCCTCAAGCCAGATTCTCATCCAGTCTCTCATTCTCAGACCTCATGAACACTTAATCCCTGTGATAATTTGGTACCCTGACCTCTGACCTCTTTCTCTCCTCTTCAAGCTCCCAAGCCTCTGACCCCTGACTGCTAGTTTCAGATCTCTGCTCTCAACAGGTGGAAAGGGGAGAATGTGGCCACGACTGAGGTGGCAGAAGTCTTTGAGGCCCTGGATTTTCTTCAGGAGGTGAATGTCTACGGAGTCAAAGTGCCAGGTACCTAAGCATGGAAGGTGGGGGAGGCTTCCAGCCCATCACCCCAAATTGGTAATGATTGGGTGCCAGAAGCCTTCCTAGTGGCCAGCCATGGAAAGGCGGACACTGCTCTCTATGCCCTCCAGGGCACGAAGGCAGGGCTGGAATGGCAGCCCTGGTTCTGCGTCCCCCGCATGCTTTGGACCTCGTGCATCTCTACACCCACGTTTCTGAGAACTTGCCCCCTTACGCCTGGCCTCGGTTCCTAAGGCTTCAGGTAAGCAGCCACTCCTGCCCCAACCCCTTCACCCCAGTTTCCACAACAGTTGGTGATTCCTAAACTCCACACGTGTACTCCCACGAGACGCTGTGAGAGAAAGAACGGCGCCTTCCCAGCCACACGCTCCTCATCCCCCCTCTTTCCTATCCTCCTTCCCTAGGCCTGGGTGGATCTTTCTCTTCCCTGTCATCTCCTCCCCTTAGTCTTATCTAATGGCCCCTGTCCCCAGATTTGCCCCTTAACAAAATTTAGACAACTCAGCTGAACCAACTGAGGAGAATATATTTTCCTTCAACACCCTTTGACCCCCTTCTTCTTCTAGGAATCTTTGGCCACTACCGAGACCTTCAAACAGCAGAAGGTTCGAATGGCAAATGAGGGCTTTAACCCGGGCACACTGTCTGACCCACTCTACGTTCTGGACCAGGTTGTAGGTGCCTACCTGCCCCTCACACCTGCGCGGTACAATGCCCTCCTGACTGGGGACCTTCGAATCTGAGACCTTCCATGCCTGAGACACCTGAGGGACTCTGAGGAGTGCTAGCCATTGTGAGGCCAGGGGCTATCAGGGATCTTTTTTATATCTGTTTATTGTCATTTTGTAATAAATGGGACCAGAGCCAATGTGACTTTTTCTTTCTGATCTGTACATCTGCCTTCTGAGCCTGTGTATGGAACTGCTTTCCTCTGGAACCACCGGCTCCTCATGCCTGTCCTGACTGTATGTGGCCTGAGCCCAGTTCCTGGACCTTGCTGATCCTGATTCTGGGAAAATCCCTGGTGGTTGATGTTTGTGTGCCTATAAACTCCATCCTAAATGGGGTTTTGTTTACTTGTTTGTTCTCGGTACTGGGGATTGAACCCAGGGGTGCTCTTCCACTGGGCTACACCCTCTCTTTTTATTTTATTTATTTATTTTTGGAACCAGGGATTGAACTCAGGGACACTCGGCCACTGAGCCACATCCCCAGCCCTATTTTGTATTTGATTTAGAGACAGGGTCTCACTGAGTTGCTAAGGGCCTCGCTAAGTTGCTGAGGCTGGCTTTGAACTCGCGATCCTCCTGACTCAGCCTCCCAAGTCGCTTGGACTACAGGCATGCGCCACCACGCCTGGCTTATTTTTTGTTTTGAGACAGAGTCTTGCTAAATTGCCCAGGCTGGTCTTGAACTTGTGATCCTCCTACCTCAAACTCCCAAGCAGCTGTGATTATAGGTGTGAGGCATCACACCAAACTTCCATCTCAGTTTTACTCCTAGTACAGAGCCCCCACTGCACTCCAGGGAGCTGGAGGGCCTGTGGGGTTGGCTCAAATGGCAGAGGGAGACAGAGGCACCCAGAAATGCTGCCCACTCTGGCCAACCCACACTTCTCCATTAGTGTGGTTAGGGCCTGGGGAAGAGTCTTAACCGAGCAACAAACTTTAGATTTGGGGGAATGGGCTTGGATGTACTCAGTGGTAGAGTACTTACCTAGCATACATGAGACCCTTGGTTCAATCCCTAGCACACCACACACACACACACACACACACACACACACACACACACTCAATTCAGGGAATCTATGATCTAGACTCCCCTCCTCCTTACAGCTGAGAGGCCAGCCACAGAGGAGAAGGGTGGGGCTCCTCAGCCTCCTGACTCCAGTGTCCCGCTCTCCGCTGGTGCAGTTCGACTGCTGCTCCTGGAGCAGGGCTCAGAGTGCCTGTGTGTATGTGGTAGCATGAGGAATGGTGGGAATCAAAGGAAAAGACTTGTAATGGCCCTGAATGAGGTGTCCAGAAAGTTCACCATCTGAAAGGTTTAAATGATGGAACTCCTGTGACTTCTAGTAAAAAAGAGTGCCTCTGTTTTGAGCTGTGGGTATTCAAGATGTTCTGCAGCTTTCTCCTGGGTTATCTTTCTCCTTCCAACTCCTCTCCCCGACATAAGAGATCAGACGACATACCCCACTGCCAAGCGTGGATCCCCATTGCCAACCCCCTGGTTCCAATACTTGAGTTTTGCCCCATGTCCGCCAGCAAGCCCCGGTGAGCCTCACTGAGAGTAGAGCACATGCTGAGGTACGGGTGATATTTTCCCACACCCACCAGTGTCAGGGATTTGGCTCACTGTGCTCACCTTTCCACACAGCTCCAGGAAGACAGAAGCACTGTGCACCTGGGGCGGGTGGGGCAGGTGGGTAGGGGTGGCTCATGTGGTTGCTCACCTACAATTCTAACTCAACCCAGGTCTCCCAGGCCCAGATGTCCTCTTGTGGAATCCCACACTAAGGTTTTCCCCCACACTACCTGTTTCATTTGGTCTAAATCTGCACCTTCTGACATAGTAGCTGCTAACCACACAAGGCTACTAAATGCTAGTCCAAAGTGGGATGTAGTAAATAGAGAATGCACACCAAGGGTTGAAGATGTAGTAGAAAAAAGTGAAAGCATTTTATTAATAATTGTTTTGTAGCTGGGTGTTAGTGGTATACAGGAGTAGAAGGTGGGAGAATCACTTGAGCCCAGTTCAAGGCCAGTCTGGGCATCAAAGCAGGACCCATATCAAAAATACCCCAGTTGGGGCTGGGGACACAGCTCAGTTGGTAGAGTGCCTGCCTTGCAAACACAAGGCCCTCGGTTCAATCACCAGCACCGCAAAAAATATATATATACCCCAGTAAGCTGGGTGTGGTGGCACACACCTGTAATCCCAAGCAACTCCAGAAGCTGAGCCGGAGGATCAGCAACCTAGCAAGACCCTGTCTCTAAATAAAATATAAAAATGGGCTGGGGATGTGACTCTATGGTTAAGCACTCCTGGGTTCAATTCCCTGTACCTGCCCCCTCAAAACACAAAAAACAGCACATAACTATGTAAATAAATAAGTAAATGTTTTATATTGCTTACATTATATTGCTTAGATAATACTTTGAATATACTGAGTTAAATAAAACATTGACGCCAGGCGTGGTGGCGCACACCTGTAATCCCAGTGCTCAGGAGGCTGAGGCAGGAGGATCAAGAGTTTAAAGCCAGTCTCAGCAAAGGCAAGGCGCTAAGTAACTCAGAACCTGTCTCTAAGCCGGTTGTGGTGGCACACGCCTGTAATCCAAGCGACTTGGGAGGCTGAGTCAGGAGGATGGCGAGTTCAAAGCCAGCCTTAGCAACTCAGCGAGGCCCTAAGCAACTCAGTGAGACCCTGTCTCTAAATAAATACAAAATAGGGCTGGGGATGTGGCTCAGTGGCCAAGTGTCCCTGAGTTCAATCCCTGGTTCAAATAAATAAATAAATAAAACATTGAATTTTGCTTTTTTATTTTTTATTTTTTGTTATTTTTTTTCAGATGTTGATAGACCTTTATTTTATTCACTTACTTTTATGTGGTGCTGAGAATCGAACCCAGTGCCTCACCCTAGGCAAGAGCTCTACCACTGAGCCATGACCCCACCCCCTATTTTATTTTTTTGATGTTACTGGAGAACTTGCAATCTTCCTGCCTCAGCTTCCCCAGCAACTGGGAGTATAGTTATGCACCACTGTGGGGCTGGCTTGGTTTTTGCTTTTTAAATTTGTGGCTATTAGAACATTTAGAATTACATTTGTGGCTCACAAATTTCTACTGAATGGTGCTGGCCTAAATCCTAACTTCACTCTGTAATCCCACAAATACCAAGTGTAACATGTCAATTGTGCCTGCAGGATCCCTGCTCTCCAGCATGTGCCCTTTACCAAGGCCAGCCGGGAGAAAGGATTTTGTTACAGTGGGCTGAGCCAGAGGCGGACCTGGCCCTCTGTCCTCCAGTCCATTTGGCTCTCAGAAATGCAAAGCATCCAAGCAGGCAACTTGTGATTCAAAAGAATTAGGGTTTCCAATTACCATGATTAAAACTAAAAACGAATTTCAAAGGAATTAGGTTTTCTACCAAAAAAAATTTAAATTTAAGTAAAAATAAATGGGATTATGAGAAAATTGCAAAGATGAACTGAGCTGGACTTCAGGTGGTGAGTTCCCTTTCTCTGAGTTTTGTCAACTGAGACACCACAGTGCAAAGATAAGACAGTCCAGCTAGAGGATGCCTGTCACCTCTCACTGTCCTTGAATCAGGGAAGGGGGTCAGAGCTCTGTACAGCGTTCTGTGGGGACTTTAGGCCACGTGTCCTGGACAAAGTTTAGGCTTGGGGACAGCCCATCTCAGGGACAGCCCATCTCAAACCAGTCTCAAGGCAAGAGTCAGCAAACTATGCTGGCGTGTTTTTCAGGGCCAGCAGAGCAAGTAATCAAAGTTTTTATATTTCAGGTGGTTGAAAAAAATCAGAAGAATGTTCCATGACGTAAAAATTATAGGAGTTCAATTTTCAGTGTCCATAAAGTTTTGCTGGTAAAGTCATTCCTTTGCAGTTGTGGCTATTTTTGTGCCAAGCCAGTAGAGCTGAATGATCAAGATAGATATCTCGGCCTGCAAAGAGTTAACTATTTACTGAGTGGCTCTGAAGGAGAAAAATCTGTCTACCGCTGCTCCAGGTCTTCGTTCTGCCTTCGCTGGGCAGCAATTTTTCCAGCCCAGAGATGTCATGGGGCACCCAATGGACTCCATGAAGCAGGGAGGTGGCTCGAGAGGTCGGGGAGGGTCACTCAAGGGACACTTGGTGATCGCTCCTGGTGGGGCTTAGCAAAACGTTTCCAGCCTCGCCTAGATCGAAACATTTCTACCTGGACAACTACTCGGAGAGAGCGGTAAGACACCGGCATCACGGCCTGCTCCCGGGCGGACAGCAGCGGGATCCGCTGGGTGCCATTCACCCGGCCACAACTCGCGCTCCTGTAAACCGAGCTTAAAGCGCAAGCGCAGACCTGCCCCGGCTCTGCTCCCGGTGCGCCAGGAAGGCGGAGCAGGCCGAGAAGTGGGAGGGGCCATCCTACTTGGGTGGGGCGAGCCGTTCCGCACGGCCTACCGCATTTGTGCGCTGCCGCCCCCAACCAAGCTCAAGGTGTAAGAAGAGGGATGGAGCCGAAGTACCTGAAGTCCTTCTCCCGGATGCTCTAGCCTGCTAACGGGGAAAAATAATTTTTTTCTTTCTTTTCTTTCTTTCTTTCTTTCTTTTTTTTTTTGCGGTGCTGAGGATGGAATCCAGGGCCTAACTCACGCTAGGCAAGCACTTTATACTGAGCTATACTCCGAGCCCAAGAAATTTTTAAAATTGAAATATAATTCATATATTTTAAAATTCGCCCTTTTAGCTGGGCGTGGTGGCATGCCTGTAATCCAAAGGATGCAAAAGGCTGGGGCAGGAAGATCCCAGCCAGCCTCAGCAATTTGGATAGGCCCTAATTGGTATAGCGAGACCCTGTCTTAAGATAAAAAAGGAGACGGGAATGTGACTCAGTGGTTAACAGCCCTGGGTTCAATCCCTTGTCTCAAACAATACAAACAAAAACAACGACAAATAATACAAATTGTTGAATTTTGTGAAGTTCAATGTCTTCAGTATATTCATGAAGTTGTGCAACCATAGCCAGTAATTTAGAATCTTTTCCTAAAGAAAGAAATTCCTACCTATTGGCAGTCATTATCCATTCCTCTCTCACCCCTAGCCTCTGGCAACCACTGATTTATTTTCTGACTCTGTGGATTTGCCTATTCTAAACAGTCCATATAAATGGAATTGTATAAAGGAAAGTCTTTTGTATCTGGTTTCTTTCACTTAGCATAATGTTTTCAAGTTTCAACCAAGTCATAACATGTATCAGTATTTCTTTTATTTTTTGTACTGGGGATTAACACGCAAGCGTGCTACCACTGAGCTACATCCCCAGCACTTTTTTATTTTTATTT
>JAJEJO010055267.1:0-10593 GCA_020662805.1 Glaucomys volans | reverse complement strand
TGAAGAGAGAGCCTTCAGAGTGGGAGAAAATCTTTGCCACACACACTTCAGATAGAGCACTAATCTCCAGAATCTACCAAGTACTCAAAAATCTTTACACCAAGAACACTAATAACCCAATCAATAAATGGGCCAAGGAAATGAACAAACACTTTACAGAAGAAGATCTACAAGCAATCAACAGATTTAAGAAAAAATGTTCAACATCCCTTGTTATAAGAGAAATGCAAATCAAAACCACCTTAAGATTTCATCTTACCCCAATTAGAATGTCTTTTATTAAGAACACAGGCAACAACAGGTGTTGGCGAGGATGTGGGGAAAAGGGTACACTCATACATTGCTGGTGGGAGTGCAAGTTGGTGCAGCCACTCTGGAAAGCACTGTGGAGATTCCTTAGAAAACTTGGAATGGATCCACCATTTGACCCAGCTATCCCACTCCTTGGCCTATACCCAAAGGACTTAAAATCAGATTACTACAGTGATGCAGCCACATCAATGTTCATAGCTGCTCAATTCACAATAGCTAGATTATGGAATCAACCTAGATGCCCTTCAATAGATGAATGGATAAAGAAACTGTGGTATATATACACAATGGAATATTATTCAGCCATAAAGAAGAATAAAATTATGGCATTTGTAGGTAAATGGATGATGTTGGAGACTGTTATGCTGAGATCAGCCAATCCCAAAAATCCAAAGGCCGAATGGTCTCTCTGATAAATGAATGATGATGCATAATGCGACGGGGGAAGGGTGGCAAGAATGGAGGAAGGATAGATAGCATAGAGGGAAGGGAGGGGTGGTGTCGGGGTGGGGGGTAAGAATAGTAACAGAATATGTGACAGACACCATTGCCCTGTGTACATGTATGAATGCACAGATGGTGTGACTCTACTTTGTGTACAACCAGAGAAACAATAGCTGTACTCCATTTGTGTTCAATGAATCAATCAATCAATAAATAAATAAATAAATAAATAAATAAAATTATATAGAAGTATTTTAAAGAGAGATACTGGCACACTGCTGAGTAAAGAAATTCAAAATACATAATTGGAGTACAGGCTTTAAGCAGAAATATTAAAAACAAAGAAAACATTGTTAAAATTCTATGCAAGAAAAAAAATCAGTAATCCATTATAAAAATAGAAAGAATTCTATACAAAAATTTTTGTATATTTATTAAATAAACATATGAGTGTCTTCTTTATGCAAGGCACTATTCTAGGTTCTGGGAACATAATAGTGTATAAAATATAGCACAAGAATCTCTAACTTCTGAAAACTCATCCTTCTATTGGGAGAAGGCAAATAAGCAATGTAATAAATAAAAAAATAGTATATTCGAACACAACAAATGCTATGGATAAAAATGAAACACGATGAAGTTAAAGAGAGTTTGTGGTAGGCAGTCATGCATGAATGGTTAATGTGGGTGTTTTTAAGAAATCAACAATTTAAGAGGCTGGTGAGTCTAACTCCCCCATATGGTTTGGTGTCCCCTCAAAAGTCCATCTGATAAATAATGCAGGAATAGTCAGAGATGAAGTCATTGAGTACCTTTCCTCCAGCATGCTCATCAACTGTGATATTCTGCCTCACCTCAGGCCAGATCAATGGAGCTGGCTGGCCATGGACTGAGACCTCTGAAATCATGAGCCCAAAATAAACTTGTCTTCCTCTAAGCTTTTCTTGTCAGTTGTTTTGGTCACAGTGATGCAAAACTGACTAACACACCCACTCTGTCCTTCAATGAAAGGTTAAAGGTGGTTACTTCTTTTTTTCTAATAGATAATTTCTGAGTTAGTGTTGAGGTTTTTAATGCCTTCTTTCATTTTCCACAAAGAACATATAGTATATTTACATTCAGGGAAAAAAGTTTTTTTAAAGGAACCAAAGGTAATCTACAAGATTGACTATAAAATTAGAAATTCTACACCAGGCACAGATTGCATTCTAGGCAAGTTTTGCCAGCATTTCACAAAGGAAATCATATCAACCATATACAGACTTCCAGACAATGGGATGGGGAGGGAAAGTTTTCTATTTGTTCTCTGAAACCAGTATATCTTGATTTCAAAATTAGAAAAAGAACTTATAAAACTATAAGCCATTTATTCATGAATATAGATGTAAAAATCCTCACTAATATATTAGCAAACCAAAACAGTTTATAAAAAGATAATGTAGCTTAACCATGAGTATATACCAGGAATCCAAAGAAGATTGAATCATTAAAAATCTGTAAGTGTAATTTACCACAGTAACAGATTAAAGGAGACAAACAAATGATAATCATAGTTAATGCAGAATAATGACAGGGAAGGGAGCAATGAACGGGGTTTGCTGGCTCCAGAATGCTTAAATAAGAGGAAAGTCAGGGACAGTTTACACCATTGCCCTACCACCTCTCAGCCCTCTGTACCTTCTAGTCATCTATCTGGTCCAGTAGGATTCTGTTATCTACTAGAAATAAATAGGAAATAAGCAAAATAAGTGTAAAGTAAATCTAAATTAATCAACTTTTCTAAATCTAGTACTTGACACTTGTCAGCTTTCAAATCCCAAACTGTCTCTAGCCCAATGAATTTTTCTGCTTGTTCCAAGAAGCAGTCTAGTTGATGCTTTATGTTTCACTTCATAAATTAAGTCAACTACATTGATAATTCATAAATGTGTGAATGTAATATAAATGTAGTTTGTAACATTGGTACTATACATTATAGACTCAAAAATATGTTTTTTAATAAACTATGGACTAGTTTATTTCTTCCCCAAACTCAAACACAGAAATATAAGTAATTCCAGACATTGCCTCTTACTTAAATTATGAGTGTGGCAGGCTTGAAAATTTTTTCCTTGGGTAAGGACACAGATGTGGGAAAAAAATTACTAATAAAACCAGAAATGCTTTATTCTAAACAAGAGTTCCTCATTTTATCCAAACAAGTGAGTGTAGATGACATGTTCATATAGCTGGAGGGACCTGCAATCTGTGGTAAGAGAGGGAGAGAAGGAAAAGAAACTGTTCCTATTGGTACCATATGTTCAAAAGGGGTAATCTTTGGAAAGAATTTATAAAAATCTGTCATCTCAATGGCAATAATGGTAATCACAGCCAGCAATATCCACCATCAAAAGGTGGTAAAGAGAAAGGGAAAACCAACTCACCACTAAATTGACTTTTCCAAGGAATGACATGAATCCTTGTGTGACTGCCATCAAAGCAGTTCATAGAAGAAAGGAGAAGAGGCTGGCAAGGTAGGTTAGGGCCACCAGGTCTGCCATGCTGAGGATATTTTACTTCATTCTAATCCAAATCCATGTCAGTTTACAAGAAGGCATGCAAATTCTTGATGTCATCTTGTAGTACCTTGGAAAAACATGCTTTTATATGTTGTGCCTTCCATTCTGTCCAACCATGGCTCTTCAAAGTCAGTCTCATACCTGAATTCAGAATTTCCAACACAGCTCATCATACTTATTCAACAGAATTAGTTGAACTTTAAATGATATTCCTTTAAAATGATACTCCTTAAACTTCCATATTCACAACTATTTCAAACACTTTATTGGTTTTTGAACTTGTTCATATTTTCCTCATAACTTTTAGTATTCTCTTTTCTCTAATTGTCCAAAATCAAAAGATGAACATCTAAAAGGCAGTGAGATGCTCCTGGCCTCCTCAATGGAAAAGTTCTAGTTTTCCATGAGCCACTTGTTGCTCATCTGTGTGCATAAGAAAACGAAAATGGTTTCATGCCAGCTTTTAAATTCTTTGAATACACTATGGCTTCCTTTTCACAATGCTTAGGTTCATTACTTATAGCATCTCAGATGGTATGAATTGGGGATAAAAATGGAACAGGAATCAAATACCTCGATGAAAGTAATCACTTATTAGTAATCACTAATTATCACAGTGATTTGGGGAAATTTACTTTACTAACTAGAAGCAAATCAGTAAAATGAGATCATTTAAAATGAGTAAAACGACAATACTTTATTTCTGAACATCATAGTGTTTTACATGAAGATCAGCAGATGATGCATATCAAAGCACTCTGTAACATGCATGGTGATATATTATTATCAAATATTATTACAAATATATTACTCCTCAACTGTAATGAGGATTCTGGGGAAGAACATGCACTTTGAGCTATTTATCTGGTGGCAGTGTTTTTTTAATCAGTCACCCACATTATTTGCTGTCCTTTGTGATTGGCCAACATTAGAAGTATAGTCCTTGGTGTGCACTGGGCTCCTTGTGAAGCTATCTAGTCTAGAGAGAGATCTACTGCACTTATGGGTCAGCATAACAATCCCCTGACTTTGACTCCTCAAGGACCATCTGGTTCTGCTACAGTACTTAAGGCTGTCTGAATCTTAAGGGAGATTTCAATGGGTTGTTATTGTTGAATTAATCAGGTGAAGTTAAGATAAAAAGCTTCACTTTATATAGCAGAAGTCAGTTTCCAAGAACTATAATATCTCCTGTAAATATCAAAATTATTTTGAGAAGACATCAACCTATTATAAATCTCTCTGTAAAAGTCACAAAACAGAGACTAAAGTTAATTATGTGACCTGCCAAAAGTCACACAGCATATAGGTTGGAGAGCTAAGAACAGGCCCAGGTATTTGGATTTTGGGTCTCTGTTTCAATATTTTAGAAGTTTCCAGTGCTCCCTGAGAAAAAGGAAAGACACTAAAGGAAGAAAAGAAGAAGAGAAACCGTATGGGTTTTGATAAAGCCATGGGTTGGAGTAAAGATCTTTTAACAATAACATTATCTCAATAGCTGCCAGAGGGACCATAGACTTCAAAATAGAAGGCATTCGGGAAGAAAATTCTTTATTCCTCATACAGAGTAAAATAACAATATATGTCCAAGAAAGAAATAGAGACCTTGTTGGCCAAACAATGCCAAACCTTCACAACTTTTCTGGTAATCTGAAGTCTAAGGTTACTGAAAATAACTGGGCAATGGCCCTCTGGTTATGATCACTCTCAGCTCTACAGAAGTATCTGCAATAGGTTGGTCATACTGGAAAAAAAGTAAAGCATTCGTCCTATGAAGTCCCTGTTATTTCTATGTGCTTTTAATAATGAAATGTAAACTCAGAGACATAAATAATTTTCCTAAGTGACTCTTAGCAAGAGACACACCCAGAATTCAAATCCAAACTTTCAAATTCTAAAGTCATTGATCTTTCTGTTGCTACTTTCATTCCTAAGTGCCGACACATTTAACCTCAACCCCCTACCATCCATTCCAGTGGTTCTTTCTTCATTTGCACTTGCTTGTTTCTCATGTCAACAGCAAACTAAAAGAAACAATCTTTGTAGTAATAAAATACAGTATTCTTTTTTTTAACAAATGTTTAAAACAACACATAAGAGTTGTACACATATGTGGGGTAGAGTAGAATATTTAATATACATACACAATGTATAATGATCCAGTCAGTTTCACATTCCATGCTTAGTTTAGTTGATTCTTTCATTTTTTAGCTATTAGAATGCATGACTACTGTGTTGTGCTTTGAGGTATTTTATAGCAAAGGTTTTGCTTCTATAAAATGAAACTAAGTCAATATCTATTTAAGTTGGGGCTTTTGATAAAATACAATACTAAGGACCAGTCATAAGTCTTATGAGAAAAGAAGTAACAGCTGAAGTCATTGATACTTCATTCAACAGAAGCCTGGAACTCCCAAAGTAAAAAAAAAAAAAAAAAAAAAAAAATGGGTATTCCCTTTTGTATGTGCCTGCTTTGCTAAGCCTAAATTATTAAATGAGTTAATTGATTTTTATTGAACTCCTCAGATTTATAAATTACTTTTGGTTGATTTTGGCATTGCTTTGTTTTATTGGGATGACAAGAGGTGGTTCAGTATAAGCTATAAATCTGGAATGAGAAAGGAATGAGGAGATATTTAGATTATGTCTAAAGAGATACTTATGTCTGTATCTTCTCATAGGCAGAACTTCTTAGTAATTCAAGGGCTTTAAGATGGAAGGGCCTTCATAAAGACACTCCATCCCCAAGAGATATTCAGATAGAGGGTAGATGATCACTAGATTATTCTAAAGGGGATTAAAGAATCTGATAGAGGATGAAGGTCCCTTTCCAGTCTGACAGTCCATAAGATTCTGTGAAATAAGTGAAATTTCAATTTGTAAGAGTATGCCTCACATAACTTTTCTAACATTATTAAATAAATTGCCTATCTTTAGACAAACTGTTTGATTTAAAATAACCATACTGAGGACCTCGCAGCTGTAGCTGCATATGGGACCAAGACAGGATGCAGAGTAGCTGAGAATTATAGGCTTATTATATTTCAAGAGGATCAATTTGATCTTAGGCTATATCCATGTACAGTCATTCTATAGCATAGCATCATATTTAGAAACACTGAATCTTTCTGGGGCCATACCTCAATAGCTCCTATTCCCTTTTTCTCCCCCATAACTTGTCAACACATTCCCTCCTGCCAGCTTTGAAGACAATTTAGCAGCAAATTCAATATTACAGCATTTCAGACTGTGAACTTTGGTCAATATCTGAAAAGAAACCAGAGAAGGTGATGGAATTTCCTCATCCAGACAGGTCATCTCCGTATAGTGTGGTATGGCCTGAAGTTAAGGAAGTGGCCTGAATGCCTTCTCACACCTGCCTCCAGGCCTAGATCCCTGTGATATACTCTTAGACTTTAATGAGCCAGAGTAGCTTATCCTGGAGAGACCGTATTCCTGCATGTACTGTGCTCTTCTACAATAGCAATGGAGTATATGTGAAAGGAAAGGAAGGCAGGGATGGAGAGAAAAGATAGAGAAGGAAAGGAGAAGGGAGTGAAGAAGTGAAAAAGAGAGCAAGAGTGAAAACAGAAACATAATTGCATCATCTAAAGGGAATAATTCTTCCTCTCTGACTACCAGTGTCCTACCCGAGACCTGCACTCCCCGGATGCAATTTAATTTTTGCCCGAGCCTACTTATGTGAGCCCTGTGGAGATGTCAGGGTCTGCTACTCAGCATACGTGGCACACTGAAAGATATTTGGCGTGAAGACGATGAATTTTCAAACTAGTTCAAGAGTAATTGAAAATGGAATTCTGAGAAAAGCTAACGTGTATCCTTATCTCCACATAAACACATCAATACTCATTTTAAGCCTGCCAGCTATCTATCTGCTAGGAAACACTCAATACCGCTTCTTGTACTCTGAGCAGATCATTGAGTTTTCTCTCAAAAACTAATAGTACAATCATTTGCAACAGGAATTCTTCTTTGTCTGATGAAATACTATCCTCCCTGAGCTGCTGCCTTATATTTCAGGAGATATGGGAACTCAGTCTATGAATTTTGTACCCTAAGAGGAGCTCAGACTGGGGACCATAATATCACAGATTCCTGAAGCTGCAAGGAGCCTTAGAGATCATCCAGTCAAACCCTGTTATTTTTTAGTAAAACAACTAAGCTCTTAAAAGTCATGCTACCCACAAGTTGCCTGTTAGGTTTTCTTTCAAAATTTTCTTTCTCTTTCTCCCTTTCTCTCTCTCTCTCTCTCTCTCTTCTCTCTCTCTCTCTCTCTCTCATTCTCTCTCTCTCTCTCAGTCTTGCAAGCAAGACTCCACAGTTTAGAGGGAAACAATTCTTTTGGGATAACAGCATGCCTTTAGTGCTAGCCTGATTTTCCAAATCATGAGAATGTTTACACGTACTATAGTTAGAGTATGATGCTCAGTATAATTCTAATCCTTGTGAGAGCAAAGGTTAATGATTTAATAAGAAAAATACAAAAATTCTGCTTCCAGTAGTTAAGATTGTGTCACCAAAAAGAAATCATTGGAAAGGCTCATAAGAACAATTATCTCATTTGACCCTTCCACAATCCAGTCAGTTGGATATTAATTTCCTACTTTAGAGATGAGGAAATGGAACCCCTAAGTTCAAAGACCTACACAAAAATAACAGAATAAATAAGTGTTAGATCTGAGAACTTAAACTTGCAAGAAATAGTTTTTGGAGGAATTGGGTGACCATAAGATTCAACACAAGTTGCTAGAATTAGCCATAGGAAAAGAAGGACAGCAATAAAGATGATAATGAACAGAAGTACATTTTATGAATTGAGGAGAAAGAAATTGGTGGAATTATTGACACAAATATCCTCAAAGTTCTCAATAAATCAAAAGGTTTATCCATTAAGGATAAATGCAATAAGAACAAGAATAAAGACATAAGGAGTTGAGAATGGATGGGAACTACTGTATCCAAATATGATGGAAAGTCACGGAAAACAAGAAAACTAAGTTGGGGGGGGGCAGATTGCATAAATGTCTGTAAGGCTCTGTTAGTATGATTTCACACTACAACTGGCAGGATAAGAGCGGAGAATGCAGATAGTCTGGCCTCATTAGATTCCCAAGATCAGCACTCCAGATTGCAAGATCAAGAAGCAAGATTACTACCCTCATCAAATGCCAAAGTTTAATTATTGATCATGGGGCCCAACAGTAGAGATGAAACTCAAAGAATTCAGAAGTAGATTAACAGACCTGAGAAAAGGGATTTATTTTTTAAAAAAATTAAAACTGGACTTCATGTGCTTTGATGTAAGGGCATGGTAAAGATCCACCTTACAAATATTGATGAAGAAAGTAAGCACAGAAAATCATACAACTGAATATTATTACTATTAATATAGCTGATCTTCAGGTATTAGAGATAAACCATTGTAAGTGACAATGAGATCCCACAGGAATAATCCTATCAGTAAAGTGAAGATGGGGAAATAAGGAAGGTAAGGGGGAAAAAATCAAGTATCCAAATATCAAGTCAAAACTTTTAAGGCTGTTCACAGGATATGGAAAGGCAAACTATAAACCAAGAGCTGAAATTATCAGGATGAATTTAAATGTGTTGCAGAAGTGGGTTGATGAATAACACCAAGAACAGAAGAAAGAGAGCGGGTCACTTCTAGACCTTCCAGAACATCAATATATATGTGTCAGACTCTCAGAGTACAATAGAAGGAGCCCCTAAAACCTTTTTGCATCATTTTATTCCTTCATTAATTCTAATATTCTTTGATCCCATATGTGGGAGATGTGTGAGAATACACTAGGAATATTGTACACAGTTCTCTAGTCCCAGGCAGCCTAAAATCTTCATTGTAAGCATGTAAAGGACTAGATAATCTTTGTAACATCAAATTTAAAGATAAACTAATCAGCCTCTCATTTATAAATCAGGAAACTAAGATACAACTAATTAATGTCAGAGCTACAGTTAGGAGCCAGGCTTCTGGGCTACTAGCCCAGAGCTTTTAGACTAAATTATGCCATATCACTCTAACACGACACCAAGCTTAGAGGACACACTAAGAAAAAAAAAGTGTTATTTTCCCAATTCTAAGAAATCTCCTTTACAGTCATTGCTTTACAGTCTCCTCCCTAGCTCTCCTTTTCCTCTAATCTATTTCATTGGAAAAAGCAAAGGGTAGACTGATTTGAGATTTTCCTATTATCCCCTTCAATTCTTATCCTATAATGAGAAATTACCACTCAATGGATGGTAAAAATAGGAAGTAGGAAGAACAACTTGAGAATCTAAACAAATTCTGGTCATTATATATATTTCTCCATAATGCCTCATATAGTTTTGTGGAGGGTTTTTTGTTTGTTTTCTTTTTTCTTTTTTTCAGAGTAGGTAATCAAAAAAATTTTTTAATTGTAAATATTCTTTCGATAATTGAGTAATCTGTCAGCTAAAAAGTTCAGTGCTTAAAACTTCGTGAAAATTATAGTAATAGACTTTTTAACTTTTACATTAAAGAATTGTTTTATGACTTTTAGGTTTCATAAATATTTAAGGCCCATATGGTGTATATGCAATATGTGTTACTGAATCACCACTATTGGAATTAATATCTCAGCCTAGCACATGCTGACATTTCTATAGTTTCAAGTACATACTGTGCCTGACTTTTTCCACCATAGGGCGGCTGTTGAAAAGTAATAGTAAACCACCTAGACATGTTCTACATTATACCCGAAATCAGAGAAATAATTTAAAGACTCAAAACTGATTTCTGGAAGAGACTGTCTCATTTAATTCTCTTTACCTGGGATGCAGAATATCTTCTCATACAATGCAGACATTTATTGATGAGCAGTAGGTCTGGCTAAGACCAGATCCCTGCAAAGGCCATCTGCTAAATGCCAGGGCAGCAGTCTTCCTACAGGGAACTTAACAGAAAGTGGCAAGAGAAGCTCAAAGGCAAATAGAAGGAGTCATGGCCTTTTCTCAGTATCCTGGAGTTGCCCTGTCTCTGCTGTTGTCCTTCCCCCACCCCTTGGAGATACACATCATGTCTGACCCTCTTAGAATTCTCTGCAACAGTCACTGCAAAAGTTGGCGCTTCCTCTGAGAGTTTCCTCTGTGCTTTGTCTATAGATAGAGAAAGTCACAACAAACAGACTCCAAAACATACATTGGAGAAAAGACAGCCTCTTCAACAAATGGGGCTGGGAAAACTGGAAATCCATATGCAGCAAAATGAAACTAAACC
>JAJEJO010055266.1:0-10593 GCA_020662805.1 Glaucomys volans | reverse complement strand
TGAAGAGAGAGCCTTCAGAGTGGGAGAAAATCTTTGCCACACACACTTCAGATAGAGCACTAATCTCCAGAATCTACCAAGTACTCAAAAATCTTTACACCAAGAACACTAATAACCCAATCAATAAATGGGCCAAGGAAATGAACAAACACTTTACAGAAGAAGATCTACAAGCAATCAACAGATTTAAGAAAAAATGTTCAACATCCCTTGTTATAAGAGAAATGCAAATCAAAACCACCTTAAGATTTCATCTTACCCCAATTAGAATGTCTTTTATTAAGAACACAGGCAACAACAGGTGTTGGCGAGGATGTGGGGAAAAGGGTACACTCATACATTGCTGGTGGGAGTGCAAGTTGGTGCAGCCACTCTGGAAAGCACTGTGGAGATTCCTTAGAAAACTTGGAATGGATCCACCATTTGACCCAGCTATCCCACTCCTTGGCCTATACCCAAAGGACTTAAAATCAGATTACTACAGTGATGCAGCCACATCAATGTTCATAGCTGCTCAATTCACAATAGCTAGATTATGGAATCAACCTAGATGCCCTTCAATAGATGAATGGATAAAGAAACTGTGGTATATATACACAATGGAATATTATTCAGCCATAAAGAAGAATAAAATTATGGCATTTGTAGGTAAATGGATGATGTTGGAGACTGTTATGCTGAGATCAGCCAATCCCAAAAATCCAAAGGCCGAATGGTCTCTCTGATAAATGAATGATGATGCATAATGCGACGGGGGAAGGGTGGCAAGAATGGAGGAAGGATAGATAGCATAGAGGGAAGGGAGGGGTGGTGTCGGGGTGGGGGGTAAGAATAGTAACAGAATATGTGACAGACACCATTGCCCTGTGTACATGTATGAATGCACAGATGGTGTGACTCTACTTTGTGTACAACCAGAGAAACAATAGCTGTACTCCATTTGTGTTCAATGAATCAATCAATCAATAAATAAATAAATAAATAAATAAATAAAATTATATAGAAGTATTTTAAAGAGAGATACTGGCACACTGCTGAGTAAAGAAATTCAAAATACATAATTGGAGTACAGGCTTTAAGCAGAAATATTAAAAACAAAGAAAACATTGTTAAAATTCTATGCAAGAAAAAAAATCAGTAATCCATTATAAAAATAGAAAGAATTCTATACAAAAATTTTTGTATATTTATTAAATAAACATATGAGTGTCTTCTTTATGCAAGGCACTATTCTAGGTTCTGGGAACATAATAGTGTATAAAATATAGCACAAGAATCTCTAACTTCTGAAAACTCATCCTTCTATTGGGAGAAGGCAAATAAGCAATGTAATAAATAAAAAAATAGTATATTCGAACACAACAAATGCTATGGATAAAAATGAAACACGATGAAGTTAAAGAGAGTTTGTGGTAGGCAGTCATGCATGAATGGTTAATGTGGGTGTTTTTAAGAAATCAACAATTTAAGAGGCTGGTGAGTCTAACTCCCCCATATGGTTTGGTGTCCCCTCAAAAGTCCATCTGATAAATAATGCAGGAATAGTCAGAGATGAAGTCATTGAGTACCTTTCCTCCAGCATGCTCATCAACTGTGATATTCTGCCTCACCTCAGGCCAGATCAATGGAGCTGGCTGGCCATGGACTGAGACCTCTGAAATCATGAGCCCAAAATAAACTTGTCTTCCTCTAAGCTTTTCTTGTCAGTTGTTTTGGTCACAGTGATGCAAAACTGACTAACACACCCACTCTGTCCTTCAATGAAAGGTTAAAGGTGGTTACTTCTTTTTTTCTAATAGATAATTTCTGAGTTAGTGTTGAGGTTTTTAATGCCTTCTTTCATTTTCCACAAAGAACATATAGTATATTTACATTCAGGGAAAAAAGTTTTTTTAAAGGAACCAAAGGTAATCTACAAGATTGACTATAAAATTAGAAATTCTACACCAGGCACAGATTGCATTCTAGGCAAGTTTTGCCAGCATTTCACAAAGGAAATCATATCAACCATATACAGACTTCCAGACAATGGGATGGGGAGGGAAAGTTTTCTATTTGTTCTCTGAAACCAGTATATCTTGATTTCAAAATTAGAAAAAGAACTTATAAAACTATAAGCCATTTATTCATGAATATAGATGTAAAAATCCTCACTAATATATTAGCAAACCAAAACAGTTTATAAAAAGATAATGTAGCTTAACCATGAGTATATACCAGGAATCCAAAGAAGATTGAATCATTAAAAATCTGTAAGTGTAATTTACCACAGTAACAGATTAAAGGAGACAAACAAATGATAATCATAGTTAATGCAGAATAATGACAGGGAAGGGAGCAATGAACGGGGTTTGCTGGCTCCAGAATGCTTAAATAAGAGGAAAGTCAGGGACAGTTTACACCATTGCCCTACCACCTCTCAGCCCTCTGTACCTTCTAGTCATCTATCTGGTCCAGTAGGATTCTGTTATCTACTAGAAATAAATAGGAAATAAGCAAAATAAGTGTAAAGTAAATCTAAATTAATCAACTTTTCTAAATCTAGTACTTGACACTTGTCAGCTTTCAAATCCCAAACTGTCTCTAGCCCAATGAATTTTTCTGCTTGTTCCAAGAAGCAGTCTAGTTGATGCTTTATGTTTCACTTCATAAATTAAGTCAACTACATTGATAATTCATAAATGTGTGAATGTAATATAAATGTAGTTTGTAACATTGGTACTATACATTATAGACTCAAAAATATGTTTTTTAATAAACTATGGACTAGTTTATTTCTTCCCCAAACTCAAACACAGAAATATAAGTAATTCCAGACATTGCCTCTTACTTAAATTATGAGTGTGGCAGGCTTGAAAATTTTTTCCTTGGGTAAGGACACAGATGTGGGAAAAAAATTACTAATAAAACCAGAAATGCTTTATTCTAAACAAGAGTTCCTCATTTTATCCAAACAAGTGAGTGTAGATGACATGTTCATATAGCTGGAGGGACCTGCAATCTGTGGTAAGAGAGGGAGAGAAGGAAAAGAAACTGTTCCTATTGGTACCATATGTTCAAAAGGGGTAATCTTTGGAAAGAATTTATAAAAATCTGTCATCTCAATGGCAATAATGGTAATCACAGCCAGCAATATCCACCATCAAAAGGTGGTAAAGAGAAAGGGAAAACCAACTCACCACTAAATTGACTTTTCCAAGGAATGACATGAATCCTTGTGTGACTGCCATCAAAGCAGTTCATAGAAGAAAGGAGAAGAGGCTGGCAAGGTAGGTTAGGGCCACCAGGTCTGCCATGCTGAGGATATTTTACTTCATTCTAATCCAAATCCATGTCAGTTTACAAGAAGGCATGCAAATTCTTGATGTCATCTTGTAGTACCTTGGAAAAACATGCTTTTATATGTTGTGCCTTCCATTCTGTCCAACCATGGCTCTTCAAAGTCAGTCTCATACCTGAATTCAGAATTTCCAACACAGCTCATCATACTTATTCAACAGAATTAGTTGAACTTTAAATGATATTCCTTTAAAATGATACTCCTTAAACTTCCATATTCACAACTATTTCAAACACTTTATTGGTTTTTGAACTTGTTCATATTTTCCTCATAACTTTTAGTATTCTCTTTTCTCTAATTGTCCAAAATCAAAAGATGAACATCTAAAAGGCAGTGAGATGCTCCTGGCCTCCTCAATGGAAAAGTTCTAGTTTTCCATGAGCCACTTGTTGCTCATCTGTGTGCATAAGAAAACGAAAATGGTTTCATGCCAGCTTTTAAATTCTTTGAATACACTATGGCTTCCTTTTCACAATGCTTAGGTTCATTACTTATAGCATCTCAGATGGTATGAATTGGGGATAAAAATGGAACAGGAATCAAATACCTCGATGAAAGTAATCACTTATTAGTAATCACTAATTATCACAGTGATTTGGGGAAATTTACTTTACTAACTAGAAGCAAATCAGTAAAATGAGATCATTTAAAATGAGTAAAACGACAATACTTTATTTCTGAACATCATAGTGTTTTACATGAAGATCAGCAGATGATGCATATCAAAGCACTCTGTAACATGCATGGTGATATATTATTATCAAATATTATTACAAATATATTACTCCTCAACTGTAATGAGGATTCTGGGGAAGAACATGCACTTTGAGCTATTTATCTGGTGGCAGTGTTTTTTTAATCAGTCACCCACATTATTTGCTGTCCTTTGTGATTGGCCAACATTAGAAGTATAGTCCTTGGTGTGCACTGGGCTCCTTGTGAAGCTATCTAGTCTAGAGAGAGATCTACTGCACTTATGGGTCAGCATAACAATCCCCTGACTTTGACTCCTCAAGGACCATCTGGTTCTGCTACAGTACTTAAGGCTGTCTGAATCTTAAGGGAGATTTCAATGGGTTGTTATTGTTGAATTAATCAGGTGAAGTTAAGATAAAAAGCTTCACTTTATATAGCAGAAGTCAGTTTCCAAGAACTATAATATCTCCTGTAAATATCAAAATTATTTTGAGAAGACATCAACCTATTATAAATCTCTCTGTAAAAGTCACAAAACAGAGACTAAAGTTAATTATGTGACCTGCCAAAAGTCACACAGCATATAGGTTGGAGAGCTAAGAACAGGCCCAGGTATTTGGATTTTGGGTCTCTGTTTCAATATTTTAGAAGTTTCCAGTGCTCCCTGAGAAAAAGGAAAGACACTAAAGGAAGAAAAGAAGAAGAGAAACCGTATGGGTTTTGATAAAGCCATGGGTTGGAGTAAAGATCTTTTAACAATAACATTATCTCAATAGCTGCCAGAGGGACCATAGACTTCAAAATAGAAGGCATTCGGGAAGAAAATTCTTTATTCCTCATACAGAGTAAAATAACAATATATGTCCAAGAAAGAAATAGAGACCTTGTTGGCCAAACAATGCCAAACCTTCACAACTTTTCTGGTAATCTGAAGTCTAAGGTTACTGAAAATAACTGGGCAATGGCCCTCTGGTTATGATCACTCTCAGCTCTACAGAAGTATCTGCAATAGGTTGGTCATACTGGAAAAAAAGTAAAGCATTCGTCCTATGAAGTCCCTGTTATTTCTATGTGCTTTTAATAATGAAATGTAAACTCAGAGACATAAATAATTTTCCTAAGTGACTCTTAGCAAGAGACACACCCAGAATTCAAATCCAAACTTTCAAATTCTAAAGTCATTGATCTTTCTGTTGCTACTTTCATTCCTAAGTGCCGACACATTTAACCTCAACCCCCTACCATCCATTCCAGTGGTTCTTTCTTCATTTGCACTTGCTTGTTTCTCATGTCAACAGCAAACTAAAAGAAACAATCTTTGTAGTAATAAAATACAGTATTCTTTTTTTTAACAAATGTTTAAAACAACACATAAGAGTTGTACACATATGTGGGGTAGAGTAGAATATTTAATATACATACACAATGTATAATGATCCAGTCAGTTTCACATTCCATGCTTAGTTTAGTTGATTCTTTCATTTTTTAGCTATTAGAATGCATGACTACTGTGTTGTGCTTTGAGGTATTTTATAGCAAAGGTTTTGCTTCTATAAAATGAAACTAAGTCAATATCTATTTAAGTTGGGGCTTTTGATAAAATACAATACTAAGGACCAGTCATAAGTCTTATGAGAAAAGAAGTAACAGCTGAAGTCATTGATACTTCATTCAACAGAAGCCTGGAACTCCCAAAGTAAAAAAAAAAAAAAAAAAAAAAAAATGGGTATTCCCTTTTGTATGTGCCTGCTTTGCTAAGCCTAAATTATTAAATGAGTTAATTGATTTTTATTGAACTCCTCAGATTTATAAATTACTTTTGGTTGATTTTGGCATTGCTTTGTTTTATTGGGATGACAAGAGGTGGTTCAGTATAAGCTATAAATCTGGAATGAGAAAGGAATGAGGAGATATTTAGATTATGTCTAAAGAGATACTTATGTCTGTATCTTCTCATAGGCAGAACTTCTTAGTAATTCAAGGGCTTTAAGATGGAAGGGCCTTCATAAAGACACTCCATCCCCAAGAGATATTCAGATAGAGGGTAGATGATCACTAGATTATTCTAAAGGGGATTAAAGAATCTGATAGAGGATGAAGGTCCCTTTCCAGTCTGACAGTCCATAAGATTCTGTGAAATAAGTGAAATTTCAATTTGTAAGAGTATGCCTCACATAACTTTTCTAACATTATTAAATAAATTGCCTATCTTTAGACAAACTGTTTGATTTAAAATAACCATACTGAGGACCTCGCAGCTGTAGCTGCATATGGGACCAAGACAGGATGCAGAGTAGCTGAGAATTATAGGCTTATTATATTTCAAGAGGATCAATTTGATCTTAGGCTATATCCATGTACAGTCATTCTATAGCATAGCATCATATTTAGAAACACTGAATCTTTCTGGGGCCATACCTCAATAGCTCCTATTCCCTTTTTCTCCCCCATAACTTGTCAACACATTCCCTCCTGCCAGCTTTGAAGACAATTTAGCAGCAAATTCAATATTACAGCATTTCAGACTGTGAACTTTGGTCAATATCTGAAAAGAAACCAGAGAAGGTGATGGAATTTCCTCATCCAGACAGGTCATCTCCGTATAGTGTGGTATGGCCTGAAGTTAAGGAAGTGGCCTGAATGCCTTCTCACACCTGCCTCCAGGCCTAGATCCCTGTGATATACTCTTAGACTTTAATGAGCCAGAGTAGCTTATCCTGGAGAGACCGTATTCCTGCATGTACTGTGCTCTTCTACAATAGCAATGGAGTATATGTGAAAGGAAAGGAAGGCAGGGATGGAGAGAAAAGATAGAGAAGGAAAGGAGAAGGGAGTGAAGAAGTGAAAAAGAGAGCAAGAGTGAAAACAGAAACATAATTGCATCATCTAAAGGGAATAATTCTTCCTCTCTGACTACCAGTGTCCTACCCGAGACCTGCACTCCCCGGATGCAATTTAATTTTTGCCCGAGCCTACTTATGTGAGCCCTGTGGAGATGTCAGGGTCTGCTACTCAGCATACGTGGCACACTGAAAGATATTTGGCGTGAAGACGATGAATTTTCAAACTAGTTCAAGAGTAATTGAAAATGGAATTCTGAGAAAAGCTAACGTGTATCCTTATCTCCACATAAACACATCAATACTCATTTTAAGCCTGCCAGCTATCTATCTGCTAGGAAACACTCAATACCGCTTCTTGTACTCTGAGCAGATCATTGAGTTTTCTCTCAAAAACTAATAGTACAATCATTTGCAACAGGAATTCTTCTTTGTCTGATGAAATACTATCCTCCCTGAGCTGCTGCCTTATATTTCAGGAGATATGGGAACTCAGTCTATGAATTTTGTACCCTAAGAGGAGCTCAGACTGGGGACCATAATATCACAGATTCCTGAAGCTGCAAGGAGCCTTAGAGATCATCCAGTCAAACCCTGTTATTTTTTAGTAAAACAACTAAGCTCTTAAAAGTCATGCTACCCACAAGTTGCCTGTTAGGTTTTCTTTCAAAATTTTCTTTCTCTTTCTCCCTTTCTCTCTCTCTCTCTCTCTCTCTTCTCTCTCTCTCTCTCTCTCTCATTCTCTCTCTCTCTCTCAGTCTTGCAAGCAAGACTCCACAGTTTAGAGGGAAACAATTCTTTTGGGATAACAGCATGCCTTTAGTGCTAGCCTGATTTTCCAAATCATGAGAATGTTTACACGTACTATAGTTAGAGTATGATGCTCAGTATAATTCTAATCCTTGTGAGAGCAAAGGTTAATGATTTAATAAGAAAAATACAAAAATTCTGCTTCCAGTAGTTAAGATTGTGTCACCAAAAAGAAATCATTGGAAAGGCTCATAAGAACAATTATCTCATTTGACCCTTCCACAATCCAGTCAGTTGGATATTAATTTCCTACTTTAGAGATGAGGAAATGGAACCCCTAAGTTCAAAGACCTACACAAAAATAACAGAATAAATAAGTGTTAGATCTGAGAACTTAAACTTGCAAGAAATAGTTTTTGGAGGAATTGGGTGACCATAAGATTCAACACAAGTTGCTAGAATTAGCCATAGGAAAAGAAGGACAGCAATAAAGATGATAATGAACAGAAGTACATTTTATGAATTGAGGAGAAAGAAATTGGTGGAATTATTGACACAAATATCCTCAAAGTTCTCAATAAATCAAAAGGTTTATCCATTAAGGATAAATGCAATAAGAACAAGAATAAAGACATAAGGAGTTGAGAATGGATGGGAACTACTGTATCCAAATATGATGGAAAGTCACGGAAAACAAGAAAACTAAGTTGGGGGGGGGCAGATTGCATAAATGTCTGTAAGGCTCTGTTAGTATGATTTCACACTACAACTGGCAGGATAAGAGCGGAGAATGCAGATAGTCTGGCCTCATTAGATTCCCAAGATCAGCACTCCAGATTGCAAGATCAAGAAGCAAGATTACTACCCTCATCAAATGCCAAAGTTTAATTATTGATCATGGGGCCCAACAGTAGAGATGAAACTCAAAGAATTCAGAAGTAGATTAACAGACCTGAGAAAAGGGATTTATTTTTTAAAAAAATTAAAACTGGACTTCATGTGCTTTGATGTAAGGGCATGGTAAAGATCCACCTTACAAATATTGATGAAGAAAGTAAGCACAGAAAATCATACAACTGAATATTATTACTATTAATATAGCTGATCTTCAGGTATTAGAGATAAACCATTGTAAGTGACAATGAGATCCCACAGGAATAATCCTATCAGTAAAGTGAAGATGGGGAAATAAGGAAGGTAAGGGGGAAAAAATCAAGTATCCAAATATCAAGTCAAAACTTTTAAGGCTGTTCACAGGATATGGAAAGGCAAACTATAAACCAAGAGCTGAAATTATCAGGATGAATTTAAATGTGTTGCAGAAGTGGGTTGATGAATAACACCAAGAACAGAAGAAAGAGAGCGGGTCACTTCTAGACCTTCCAGAACATCAATATATATGTGTCAGACTCTCAGAGTACAATAGAAGGAGCCCCTAAAACCTTTTTGCATCATTTTATTCCTTCATTAATTCTAATATTCTTTGATCCCATATGTGGGAGATGTGTGAGAATACACTAGGAATATTGTACACAGTTCTCTAGTCCCAGGCAGCCTAAAATCTTCATTGTAAGCATGTAAAGGACTAGATAATCTTTGTAACATCAAATTTAAAGATAAACTAATCAGCCTCTCATTTATAAATCAGGAAACTAAGATACAACTAATTAATGTCAGAGCTACAGTTAGGAGCCAGGCTTCTGGGCTACTAGCCCAGAGCTTTTAGACTAAATTATGCCATATCACTCTAACACGACACCAAGCTTAGAGGACACACTAAGAAAAAAAAAGTGTTATTTTCCCAATTCTAAGAAATCTCCTTTACAGTCATTGCTTTACAGTCTCCTCCCTAGCTCTCCTTTTCCTCTAATCTATTTCATTGGAAAAAGCAAAGGGTAGACTGATTTGAGATTTTCCTATTATCCCCTTCAATTCTTATCCTATAATGAGAAATTACCACTCAATGGATGGTAAAAATAGGAAGTAGGAAGAACAACTTGAGAATCTAAACAAATTCTGGTCATTATATATATTTCTCCATAATGCCTCATATAGTTTTGTGGAGGGTTTTTTGTTTGTTTTCTTTTTTCTTTTTTTCAGAGTAGGTAATCAAAAAAATTTTTTAATTGTAAATATTCTTTCGATAATTGAGTAATCTGTCAGCTAAAAAGTTCAGTGCTTAAAACTTCGTGAAAATTATAGTAATAGACTTTTTAACTTTTACATTAAAGAATTGTTTTATGACTTTTAGGTTTCATAAATATTTAAGGCCCATATGGTGTATATGCAATATGTGTTACTGAATCACCACTATTGGAATTAATATCTCAGCCTAGCACATGCTGACATTTCTATAGTTTCAAGTACATACTGTGCCTGACTTTTTCCACCATAGGGCGGCTGTTGAAAAGTAATAGTAAACCACCTAGACATGTTCTACATTATACCCGAAATCAGAGAAATAATTTAAAGACTCAAAACTGATTTCTGGAAGAGACTGTCTCATTTAATTCTCTTTACCTGGGATGCAGAATATCTTCTCATACAATGCAGACATTTATTGATGAGCAGTAGGTCTGGCTAAGACCAGATCCCTGCAAAGGCCATCTGCTAAATGCCAGGGCAGCAGTCTTCCTACAGGGAACTTAACAGAAAGTGGCAAGAGAAGCTCAAAGGCAAATAGAAGGAGTCATGGCCTTTTCTCAGTATCCTGGAGTTGCCCTGTCTCTGCTGTTGTCCTTCCCCCACCCCTTGGAGATACACATCATGTCTGACCCTCTTAGAATTCTCTGCAACAGTCACTGCAAAAGTTGGCGCTTCCTCTGAGAGTTTCCTCTGTGCTTTGTCTATAGATAGAGAAAGTCACAACAAACAGACTCCAAAACATACATTGGAGAAAAGACAGCCTCTTCAACAAATGGGGCTGGGAAAACTGGAAATCCATATGCAGCAAAATGAAACTAAACC